>JANRMT010062846.1:27149604-27175594 GCA_026402145.1 Polypterus bichir lapradei | reverse complement strand
TATATGTATATATATGTATATATATGTATATATATGTATATATATGTGTGTGTGTGTGTATGTATATATAAGAACTCTGAAAATTGGAGTTTATTTTGTTGTACACTTGGGAGGCGCTGCCTTCCTGTTCACATTAAAGATGAGATTCCACCGCTGAGCAATCAAAAAATGTAGAATGGCATATTCATCTCTCTCATCATTGAGTGGATGGAATCACAGCAGAAACATACTCTGGACACAAGTGCATAATGCTAATGTACAGTGGGCCAGTTGCATCACCGAGCCCATGAAGACCCTTGAATTTCTAGAGTAAATACAAATCCAAGGGTTGCTTGTGAAGGCAGCGTGGGAAGAATCCATCTTGTCCTCTAGTATGATGTGTATATGGTGGGGTCTGTCTAGCTAGCACTTTAGCTGCATACAGGTGCTGGTCATAAAATCAACTTTGTCATAATCTGATTTTATTTCAGTAATTCCAGTCAAAAAGTGAAATTTGTATATTAGATTCATTCATTACACACAGACTGATGTATTTCAAATGTTTATTTCTTGTAATTTTTGATGATTATAACTGACAACTAATGAAAGTCCCAAATTCAGTATCTTGGAAAATTTAGAATATTGTGAAAAGGTTCAATATTGAAGACGCCTGGTGCCACACTCTAATCAGCTAATTAACTCAAAACACCTGCAAAAGCCTTTAAATGGTCTCTCAGTCTAGTTCTGTAGGCTACACAATCATGGTGAAGACCGCTGACTTGACAGTTGTCCAAAAGACGACCATTGACACCTTGCACAAGGAGGGCAAGACACAAACGGTCATTGCTAAAGAGGCTGGCTGTTCACAGAGCTCTGTGTCCAAGCACATTAATAGAGAGGCGAAGGGAAGGACAAGATGTGGTAGAAAAAAAGTGTACAAGCAATAGGGATAACCGCACCCTGGAGAGGATTGTGAAACAAAACCCATTCAAAACTGTGGGGGAGATTCACAAAGAGTGGACTGCAGCTGGAGTCAGTGCTTCAAGAACCACCACGCACAGACGTATGCAAGACATGGGTTTCAGCTGTCGCATTCCTTGTGTCAAGCCACTCTTGAACAAGAGACCGCGTCAGCGTCTCGCCTGGGCTAAAGACAAACGGGACAGGACTGCTGCTGAGTGGTCCAAAGTTATGTTATCTGATGAAAGTAAGTTTTGCATTTCCTTTGGAAATCAAGGTCCCAGAGTCTGGAGGAAGAGAGGAGAGGCACAGAATCCACGTTGCTTGAGGTCCAGTGTAAAGTTTCCGCAGTCAGTGATGGTTTGGGGTGCCATGTCATCTGCTGGTGTTGGTCCATTGTGTGTTCTGAGGTCTAAGGTCAACGCAGCCGTCTACCAGGAAGTTTTAGAGCACTTCATGCTTCCTGCTGCTGATGACCTTTATGGAGATGCAGATTTCATTTTCCAACAGGACCTGGCACCTGCACAAAGTGCCAAAGCTACCAGTACCTTAAGGACCATGGTATCCCTGTTCTTGATTGGCCAGCAAACTCGCCTGACCTTATGGGGTATTGTGAAGAGGAAGATGCAATACGCCAGACCCAACAATTCAGAAGAGCTGAAGGCCACTATCAGAGCAACATGGGCTCTCATAACACCTGAGCAGTGCCACAGACTGATCGACTCCATGCCACGCCGCATTGCTGCAGTAATCTGGGCCAAAGGAGCCCCAACTAAATATTGAGTGCTGTACATGCTCATACTTTTCATGTTCATACCTTTCAGTTGGCCAACATTTCTAAAAATCCTTTTTTTGCATTTGTCTTAATTGATATTCTAATTTTCTGAGATACTGAATTTGGGACTTTCATTAGTTGTCAGTTATAATCATGAAAATTAAAAGAAATAAACATTTGAAATGCATCAGTCTGTGTGTAATGAATGAATCTAATATACAAGTTTCACTTTTTGAATGGAGTTACAGTAATCCCTCGTTTACCGCGGGAGAGAGTTTCCAAGGCCGGCCGCAATAACTGAATTTCTGTGAAGTAGGGACACCATATTTATTTAATTAACGTGTATTTGGACATTTTTAAACCCTCCCTGTACTGTTTACAACCCACCCTTTACTCTATTAATAACAGGGACAACTGTTAAGCAATATGAAATCGGTAGATAAGTTTACAGTTACTGTATAGCGAAGTACACGTAGCTACATGTGACGTGATGATGGTGATGAATATGCTATGCAGTAAAAATGATGACGATGAAGGTGATGATGACTTTTACTGCGAAGCCGATGACTGTATTTTACGTCTCTTCAGACGGTGGTGCCATTTCCTGGGGCACCTCTTCCACGGTTTCCGAAGGTGTATCTATAGTAGTAGGAACTGGCTCTTTTTTGCCATATTGGCGGGCCACAGCCGCGAACATTCTCTCTTCCTTCAACATATCCAATAGTTTCACCTTCTCGGGGATCTTCATCATTCTTCGTTGGCGTTTAGGCTCAGCACCAGCCTTGGAAGAAGGAGCACGTTTGGGAGCCATTGCAAGGGGTGAAAATTGAAGCGAAGTTCAACACAAAGAAACCACAAAAAAAATCACACACAGTACAGTGTAAAGTAAACCGCTCAGCGAGAAAGCTTGAAGCGAAATGGCCGCGACAGAGAGACAAGGGGAGATGCTGTGGGATCTGGGCATTAGTCAAAGCACCAATCACTGGCCCGATTAGAAAGCGGGAAGCTGTGATTTGTCGTCTCCCTCCCATGTACCAATCACAGCCCGTGTTACAATGCACTGAGTCACCGAACTTGTTTTGTTGTTCTTAGACTAGGAAATACTACTACTATATTTAATCCACGAAAAGTGAACTGCGAAGTAGCGAGGGATTACTGTACTGAAATAAATCAACTTTGTCATGATATTCTGATTTTATGACCAGCACCTGTATTCCCCATAGCTGGACAGGACACTTGTCTCTTGCTCTGCATTGACAATGGCAACCTCAATCAGACCTGTGTATGTATAGTTTGTAAAGGAGAGACTGCACAATTTTTCACACCCAACTTGAACTGGCCATTGTCCACAACAGTCCAACCATGCTATAGATTTGCACAAAACTAAAACTAAACCAAAAATATCAGTTGGTGTATTTGTATTAATGTAGGGTCTTGAAGACCTGTACCTTTATGCTTACACCCTAATTACCCAAAGTGTTTTAATACTGTTAAGAACGGCATTACCATTTAAGAAGTAAGTTTTGTCTAAACATTTTAAAATAAGGTTGAGTCTTTGATAGTTGTCAGTTTCCTTTGTTGGCTTAATTTTTTTTAAAAAAGACATCTATTTTCTTTCCAGATAGAAAGTAACCATGCCTCTCTAATGCTAGAGGGATAATCGCTTAAAGATGTACCTACTTTGGAAGCAGTGCTCTGGTATTTCATTACCACTTTTCAAAATGTAAACGACCCTTTGAACTGCTGATATTGAATTTTGCAAGCCCTGTTTTTACAAGGGTGACTACTGCTGTTCTGCAATGCTGAGGGAATTTTAAGTAAGCAGTAGGGGGTAAGAAGAGTTTGGTCATCAGAAACTGTTGTACTCCATAGTATAAGTTGTTATAGCAATGCATTTTTTGTCAGAATATCTTTAAGCCTGGAATACATTTTTTAATTTTTTTGGGAAGAACTGAAATCCTGAACTCATTTGAAAACCAGCAGCCTCGACCAGTATTTTCCTTTGGCATCGGAACTGAAATGTGATCAAGGTGTTATTAAATTGAATAAACAAAACCTGTTGTCAGCAATAGCTGCTATAATGTATGAAGAAATAATCATGGGTTCCGCTCAGATTTAATTATCAAATGTTTGAATGTTCAGTTTATAATTGAATATCCCATATTAAAGATAAAAGCAAAATTTGCATTAAGCATTTACTTTCAGATGAAACAAGTTTGGTTTTCAGCTAATGAATAGTGACTTGTTGTTTTCCTTTTTATATATAACCTTGCAATTTAAAGTAATAAGATGTGTAATTTTGCTTCCCTAAAGTTTTACTTTCATTTACTGAATTGAGTGCACAATTCTTACTTCCTGCCTACATCAGTACTTCTGTCAAGTGGCTTTATTTGTGTAAGACTGCACCAAGTACAGCCACCTAACACATCCTTTCACCTCTGGAGATGTGAACGTGCTTTTGGATGGGGGGGGGATAGCTAAATATAATGGTTCCATTTTAGTTTAAACTTTTGTAGCTCAAGCTACATATCATGCAATAAGAATGACATGTCCTCTTGTTCATCAAGCAAAGTACTTTTGTTGTTTGCCCACACTGAAGTGTTTGCTTTTTTCACTGATTAGACCTAATTTACGATGGATACACCTACAGAAATATCATTTGTAACGAGCTTTTCTGGCAAGAATATAGTGAAACCTTTCATGTGCTGCAGTGTTTTCAGTGGAGTGTTGCAGGGAAAGACAGATTTCCTGACGTGCTATCCAGTATTTGGATTTATTTAATAGGTGACGCCTGTATGTCTTTGTTGCAGCCAAAGTTAATTTCCTGTTAGATATGCTTTCCGATTCTCTCCTGACCCAATGTAATTAAAGTTTTGTGGCGTCCCTAAAGAAGCGATTGACTATAGGTAACCATAAACTAAACAATGGACTAAACTGGTTTTGATTGTAACTTTTCAATAAGACATTTGGGCCTAACACATTTTAGGAAGTCCTAACTTGCACCATTTGAGCCTCATCTTTATAAATTCCCACGCACTGAGAAGGATCTGTGTAACAGCAATGATGTGTACAGAATTGGGAAAGCGGCAATGCATTGGCTACCGAGTGGCTCTGGGGCTCATCTTGCTTGTAAGGCTGGCTCTTAGAGAGGAAATAAAGCCTGATCAACTGAATGGTCTCATTTGTCATGTTCACATGTATTCCTTTTACTTTTATTGCCTTTAGACTTCAGGAAACTTTTTTTTTTTTTTATTTTTTTTTCCTCATTCATTTAAGTGAATTTTGACTTTTTGCCGAAGTTTACTGCTAATAGATATTATTTTCAAAGACAAACACATGAGTAAATGTAATACAGTGCTGAAAATGGCAATTATCCTTAAGAACTGAGAAGCTTTTTCATAAGGTAAATGGTGGTGGTTTGTGCACCAGTGATTGTTATGGTTTAAAATCATATTTTATTCCCTCTGTCTTGGTGTGGAATTTTAAAAGTAATCATGATGGACTGCTGATCCCGGTGGTTTGATTCCTGCTTTACCTGCAGTGGCACAGACTGTCTCCTAGTAGACCTGTGCTTGAATGACAAGGTTCAGAGAACAAATCTCCCCTTTTTAATATAGGGGAAAATCAATGATGCTGCTATTTGGGGGATTTTGGGAATTTATTAAACTAGTATATTGAATGCAGTTTTTACAGTTCATTACAGTTCAAATGTTGAGTTATGGTCAATTAGTATCACTGCTACCTATGGAAGTCTATCAAAAGTTTGTTCCATATTTTTACTTTAAGCTTAAAGTACATCAAAACCGCTATCCTTAATGTTGGAATTTTAGTACATATGGGACACTGTTTTTCCTCCAGCAGGTTGGAAGTTTTTACAAAGTGACGACACTTTCAACTTCACTCATCGTATGGTTAGTATTGGTGGGTGTAAAGAACTTGAATGTTTCCACATCCTGCTTTGTTTTGAGCAGAACAAAAGCTCTGTAAGTGAAGTTCAAATATGTTTAAATATACATGTTGTCTTGTTAAGATATCTCTGCTGCTTTGATTCCTAATTCAACCTACAGTTTCAAAGATGTTGCAGAGTGAAGCTCTGTACTGCTGTTACTTTTGCGCCGTAAAGCAGATTAAAAGGAATTTAAACTGTTGTGCTGTGACTTGGCTTTCTTGCACCAAGTAGCTTACACTTGGGTCATTTGCTACACCTTTAAATGTGTGTGTGTGTGTGTGTGTGTGTGTGTGTGTGTGTGTGTGTGTGTGTGTGGGTTTTTAATTAGTCTTTAACATGCAATAAGAACTTTGAAATGCCTAATGCAATATGTATGAATGTGTATAGCATAGTAGTTTCAAACTTCAGCAATAAGTTTACTTGTTATGAATAGACTTCCTGGTTTTTTAACACTTTTGGTCAGGTCTGTTTTCTTGAACAAATACTATGCTTAGTATATATGTTGCTGCAAAATCCTTTTTTAGCTAATGTTGCACAACTGCAGGAAACGATTTCTCATTGCTAAATTGTGTTGAAAGTGGAAATTTAAGGGCACCAGCTTCTGGTGCGATTTTATTTTATTTTATTTTTTAATTTTTGGTGTATGATTTTAAACATATTAAAGTCCATTTTCCCCAACCATGAAGATCACATTTTTAAAATAGAAGGTAAAGTTGCCACAAACCTGGAATAATGGGAATAAGACTGACCATATACATCTCAAATGAAACTGGACGGCAGGGGCCAAGCTCATCAGTTGTAATTTTGTAGTTTGTATAAATTACAGACATTGTTTGAAAAGACCAGAAAACGTAAGAGCTCAAGGTGCAGCCTAACCTAAGCAAGTGCAAAATGAAACATTTAAATACAAATGGGTAACTAGCCTATCGGGAAAGTGGAAACCTTTACTCTTCCACCTGGGAGTACTTGCGGTCTTCTGTACACGTGTCCCAAAAGCACCTCCGCGTGAGGTGGAAGCCGAATGAAGTAGGGCTCCCTAGTCCCTGGCAGCACCCATGGAACCCAACAGGCCCGAGTCTAAGACCTCCATGTCCCATGCTGCCCTGTGGGAATCCAAGGCAAGTGCTGTTACCTGAATGGAGGGGCTGCCATCACATGCTCTGCGGAGGTAATTCCCTGTTCGTGTGCTCATCTCCGGTCCTTCCATTCAGAGGGCACCCCAGCTGGGTAAGGACACAGGCCACCCCTCGGAGTGCATACCCAAGTTTTGTAAATCTGACCCCAGATCTTGGATGGTCATTTATCGTGCTGGTCCACCAGTGCTTTGCCTGAAGTTCTCACAATGAAGTGTTGGGTGATGCTGCTATGTGGCCTGTTAATTGCCCTTGCCTTTTGTGGTGATTATTTTTGCAATTCTGGGATGGACAGAAAATGATCAAGTGTGGCCTTTGCTGTGCTGTGACCCGAGCTTTGACTTAAGGCCTTATGACTTGATCAGCCATTTTTCCACCTGGATAGCGGCAGCTGATTTGTTTTCAGCGAGTTGCAATGCTGATACTGAATTTTTTTTTTTTCCTCAACCCCCCATTAGTATCAATTTTAAATTGTGATTTGCGTCCTGCACTCTGACACCATCTCTGTCAATCTGCCTCAGAGTTTCAGTGGTGCCATTTTAAGTGTTCAGCTGTGACGAGATGAAAAGTTTAAAACCTTGTCAAACCAGTTTAGCTGGCATTGCAGGGAAAGCCTGACGCTGGAATATTTTGGACAAAATTAAATCCTCTTTGAATTATGACCAAAAATAAAAACATGGGCGTATTCTCTCGGTATTCTTGAATTGCAGTGACGCAGCTCTCAACATGAAGTATATAATGAACTGAAAATCGGCTTTTGCACCTGTCAAAGTTGAGGGCGGCCTGAGTTCTGTTTAGCAAATTGTAAGCATTCGGCAGCCACTTGTATGCTTCAAATATGGATTCTTTGAATTTAGAACTTAAAGTGACCTCTTTGCGCGTTTTAATTCTTGGCAACTTTCTCTTGCACTCATATCCATTATGGATGTGGGCATTCACAATTTTGAGCCCCAAAAATTCACTAATCAAAAAATGGTACTCCTTGGTGCCCCCACTTTGTGTTGAAATGAGTTTAATTCTTTTTTTTCATAATGCTTGTGATGTTGCAACAAATGAAGAAACGTGACACGTAATTTTTATGCTTGCACATCATTGAGCTTTACTAGCTGTGTAAGCCTGTACTGTAAAAAGACTGGGCTCCTAGAAACTATTGAAATAGTCGGAGGAAAAAAATTGAAATGCAGAATCGATGGTTTCATTTTGAAGAGGTGCTCGTCCCCCTTGGCTACCGGGTGGTGAATTTCTCTCTCCTCAGAGGTTGTTTTGCTGATGCGCTCGCCTTGTTTGTGCGTTAGCGGCTAAGTGAGATTGTCTCCGGCTTGTTGGGGCCTGCTTTGAGCTTCATGCTGTAGCCTCACACTTCTGGGCTGAACAAATGGACACACATTCACGTGTGTGTGTGTGTGTGTGTGTGTGTGTGTGTGTGTAATATAGATAGAGAGATATAGATCACAATATCATTGGTTATTGTCCAGTATTTTCATAAAGTGCCTGACCAATACTTCAGTTCAGTGAAACCCATAAATCGTCCCTCTTTATGGTGAAAAGGGAAAATGTCAAGAAGATTTGACACAACAGCCAGTCCTTGCTGCCTATTTTAAATGGTTTGTGTGCTTTAATTCCAACCAAGGAATTAGTTTCTAATTCAAGCTTATTGCTGAACAGTGCGTATTAGTTACTACAGAAAAAGACAAATCTGCAGAGAAGCACTTTCAGGCAGTGCTGCACCTGCCCACACTAGACAAATCATGCAAATGGTTAATGCAGTTGTCCATAAACTCCCTGTTATAATGCTACTGAGAAAAAATACAAGGTTTAGTCAAGAATTGAACACTTTCAAAATGCCATTATTCAGTAACTAAGTATTAAAATCTTGTAGGTTCATGTTTTCTAAATCAACTCGTTTTTCTTTCTTACAGATGTTCAGTATGCACTCCTAGTATTACACGGCGCACATCCATCTCTTCACTTAACTTATCACAGACCCGTTTATAGAACATAACATGTCCATATGAGAATTAACGGTTAAAGAATTTTTGAAAATGTTTATAGATTAAACATAATCAAGTATATATTCTGACCATAAATAACATACTATTATTAAATCCAATTCAAGGTTGCAGGAGACTGGAGCCTTTCCTGGCAGCATTGGGCAAAAGGTGGTCCCGTCACAGACAGCCAAATTAAAATGGAGTCCAGGTTAGAAACACCACTTAAATTACTTGCAAGGCTTTAGGACATTAAATATGGATGCTTTGAAATCACTTTAGTCCGTACTTGCTGACTCGCTAAACCCCACATATGACGTACCATTGGACTTGTCTTGATGTCTAGTTAAGCAAGATACTGAGCTTTGCAGACCGTTCTCTAGCCCTTGGGGACACTTAAGATCATTTCACCCATGTAATTCACTCAAAACTAGTTCCCGTTGACATCAATGCATTTTGTGGAATTCAACGTATCTCCTGAACATTTCTGTGATTTCACCGAACTCCATAACTTACTGCGGTAGAAAATGTCCCAAGTATGAATCTTTATAATTTACAGAACATTATTTGTCCCCAGGTGGAAATTTGGATATTTACAGAAACTCTTTAAATAAATACATAGATGGAAAAATAAATATACACACACGCGTTGGTCAGAACACACACCACAATAACTAAAATAGAAGAAAACTTTAAAAAGAGAGAAAAGCAAACTCCTGACTTGGCAGTCCCAGTCCCACTGAAGCATTATGCAGACTTGTTGCAGTTGGTATAAAGGAGCCCCAGTAGCGTTTCTTCACACACTTGTGCTGAATAATTCATTGGTTGAAAGTCCTCAGTGTTGGTGTGTCAGACTGAGGACGTGCAGCATTGTTCATAATGGCACTTAGTTTGGTTTGAATGCTCTCCTTGGAGCTCTAGGGTCCAAAGTGCGACCCATAACTGAGCCTACCCTTTTAATTAGCTTGTCAATTCAGTGGACTTCTCTTGATGTGAAGTTACCAGTCCAGTGCACCACAGCATAGAAAAATCAAACTGGCCACCATAGAGTTGTTAAAGGATTTCACTTCCCACAATAAAGGAAGGAACGCAGTGCTGCCAGAATTGTCCAGGTGTGAAAAGGCCTTATGGAGCAGATAGAGAATTGCAACATCCACTCTGGTGTGTTTGTCTCATAGGCAGACTGCCATGGCTCTACCACAGTAGAGCTCCTATAGTCCAGGACCAGCCTCTCAAAGGTCATGTTGATGTGAGATGTGTCACTGGTCTGTAGTCATTAGGTGAAGAAGCGCCCACCTACCTTGGAGCCGGAACAATGCAGGGCATGTTCTACAGCAGTGGCCCTTTCTGGAGCCTTGGTGTCAGTCCTCAAGTTCCTAATGTCACCTGATCAGTCTGTCCCTATCTGGTCCTGCAGCTTTTTCCTGTGTTTAGTTTCCTCTGTTGTCTTCAGATATACACAGTTCACCCTGATGGTCAGAGGTGGACTTGTCACTGGCCATTCCATTTGACGTGTTGGGAGTTGTTGATGTAGTAGGGATGATGTGGTGAGACTGGTCATTGGACGATGATGTCAGTGGGAGGGAAAAATCATAAACAAATTTGGTTCAGGGTGTGAAATTTGGTTTGCCTCCATCTCCTCCTAGCACCTGAGCCCTGGACTGCTTGAGTCCAGTAATCTATAATGACATCCTGTGATTTGTCATTCACTGTTTCAGGACCTTTCTCGGCCTTGCAGTTTCCCGAAGCATTTGTGCAGTCACTGTTGAGGCTCTGCATTGAACTCTTCTTCAAGTCCCTCATCTTTTAGCACTTCTCTGTACTGAAGACCTACAACAACACCTTCCTGAATCTTGGCATCACTGGTTGGAGGAATTGATTTCTCAAGTACATGAGTCTTAACATGCATTTTTTTTTGTTGTGTCCCATTGCTTTAACAGTTTCTCATATGTTCAAGTTTGGCATGAAGAGGAAAAAGCTCAGTCTTCTCAGTCTCAGCCAGAGGAGTATTTACACAATTTTTCTTTCTTGGAACAAGTGAGGTGCGTTTTGGCCTCTCATTTTGAACATTCTTCATTCTTGTCGTCTTTATTGTCCCACTCACACTGAAAAATACAGAATTTAATGTAGCCAACCAAAAGTGCAGTCATCTTGAGCTTTCCACAGATTTTCATTCCTCATATATTACTGAAACAAACTGTTTTCTAAAAGTGACTTCATGTTCTCATATCTCAGTCTTTCCAGGTGCTGTACGTACAGAAGGGAACTTATTTCTGTTCCGGAGATCTACAGCTTTCAAGCTGACTTTTGAGGAGTCAATAAACAAGCACCACCTATTCACAATATGTTCGTGGGCAAGAGTCTCTATAACTGAATTATAAGAAAAATAACAGTGATTGACATTTTTCTGAGGCATGATTATTGCTAGTAGAAAACTTTATTAATATTTTTATTCCACAATGTCACTAAATGATGATAATAGGAATGTAGGTTCACAAGAGAACTAAGCCTAACAGAAAAACTCTGACCCATCACAGTCCTTGGGACAAAACTGTAGTTGACCATGCAGTGTTGTTAATGTTTTAATACATATACAGTACAGTCGTATGAAGAAGTTTGGGAACCCCTCTTAATTCTTTGGATTTTTGTTTATCATTGGCTGAGCTTTCAAAGTAGCAACTTCTTTTTAATATATGACATGCCTTATGGAAACCGTAGTATTTCAGCAGTGACATGAAGTTTATTGGATTAACAGAAAATATGCAATATACATCATAACAAAATTAGACAGGTACATAAATTTAGGCTCCCCAACAGAGATATTACATCAATACTTAGTTGAGCCTCCTTTTGCAAATATAACAGCCTCTAGACGCCTCCTATAGCCTTTGATGAGTGTCTGGATTCTGGATGGAGGTATTTTTGACCATTCTGCCATACAAAATCTCTCCAGTTCAGTTAAATTTGATGGCTGCCGAGCATGGACAGCCTGCCTCAAATCATCCCATAGATTTTCAATGATATTCAAGTCAGGGGACTGTGACGGCCATTCCAGAACATTGTAGTTCTCCCTCTGCATGAATGCCTTTGTAGATTTCGAACTGTGTTTTGGGTCATTGTCTTGTTGGAATATCCAACCCTTGCGTAACTTCAACTTTGTGACTGATGCTTGAACATTATCCTGAAGAATTTGTTCATATTGGGTTGAATACAACCAACCCTTGACTTTAACAAGGGCCCCAGTCCCTGAACTAGCCACACAGCCCCACAGCATGATGGAACCTCCACCAAATTTGACAGTAGGTAGCAGGTGTTTTTCTTGGAATGCGGTGTTGTTCTTCCGCCATGCAAAGCGCTTTTTGTTATGACCAAATAACTCAATTTTTGCCTCATCAGTCTAAAGCACTTTGAATCTGGCTTGTCTAAATGAGCATTTGCATACAACAAGCGACTCTGTTTGTGGCGTGAGTGCAGAAAGGGCTTCTTTCTCATCACCCTGCCATACAGATGTTCTTTGTGCAAATTGTGCTGAATTGTAGAACGATGTACAAATACACCATCTGCAGCAAGATGTTCTTGCAGGTCTTTGGAGGTGATCTGTGGGTTGTCTGTAACCATTCTCACAATCCTGCACATAAGCCACTCCTGTATTTTTCTTGGCCTGCCAGACTTGCTGGGTTTAACAACAACTGTGCCTGTGGCCTTCCATTTCCCGATTCCATTCCTTACAGTTGAAACTGACAGTTTAAACCTCTGAGATAGCTTTTTTGTAGCCTTCCCCTAAACCAGGATACTGAACAATCTTTGTTTTCAGATCTTTTAAGTGTTGCTTTGAGGATCCCATGCTGTCTGTCACTCTTCGGAGGAGAGTTAAAGGTAAGCAAAACTTGCAATTGACCACCTTAAATACCTTTTCTCATGATTGGACACACCTGTCTATGAAGTTCAAGGCTTAGTGAGCTAATCCAACCAATTTGGTGTTGCAAGTAATTACTACTGAGCAGTGACATGCATTCAAATCGGCAAAATTACACAATATTTTTTGCACAGCCAGTTTTTCACATTTGATTTAATTTCATACAACTAAATACTACTACACTAAAAATTTGTGTTCGGAAAACACCCCAGTACTCAGATGTTCCTAGGAAATGAAAGACATACCACTGTTATCTTTTTTGTTGAAAGGAGAGTAAATTATAATGCAGGCTGAGAGGGGTGCCCAAACTTTTTCCTATGACTGTATTTGAAGTATTAACACTCTAATGGATCGCACACGTGGACTGGTATCACAAATGCAACTGCACAAGGATTCTTACCAGGCTGGAAGGACTGGGGGTGCTGATAAATATTTTTTTATCCATAAAGGCTAGGTGGCAGCCTCCCTATATTAGAATTCCCACAAGGGCACCCACATTGCATGCTGGGAATTGTAATCCCATGTGACAGCCCTGTTGGCTTCCATGAGGTACCACCAGAGGGGAGCTGAAGGAATTGACAATCTCTACATTTTGGGACTTCTCCTAGTATCTCTTCCATGATCTTGAGGCTCTGCTTCGAAAAGCAGCAAACTTTCTTGCGACGGCATGTATGAATGCGCCATCCAGGAGGAGCTGGACTACCTGTGCAACCTGAATTAGCTGCAGGTGCCTCCATATGCTGCCAGAAGTGACAAGGACACTAACAAAATGCAAAACTAGAGAAGAATCAGCCAGGGAGCATAAGGAGAGAGCAACTGCCTGTAGCCACCAGCTGCAAATCCATTTCCCTATTTGGGGGTTGTCCTGCTGTTGCCCCTCCAATGCACCAGTTGTCACTTTCATTTGCACCAAATCAAGCGAAGTTGATTCACAATCTCTTATACGTCCTTACTGGACAGACTGATATCCCTGAAGCTTAACTGACTTGGTGTTAGACTGTGATGATTAAGTGTTCCCTTCATTTTTTAAAGCAGTGTATATAAATACCGTCCACCTTCCTAACCTGCTTATCCATCTTGTTTCAATTTATTGTCTCAAAATCACATTACAAATAAATAACATGATTTTTTGCATAATATTCTGATATAATTGATACAATGCATTAAAAAGTCAGGGTGTTAAGAGGTGTAAATGACAGGGGGCACCACTGAGCAACCAAACCCCAGACACAACAGACTACTCAGTCCCAGGTGTAAAGAAAAGGTTTTTATTTTCAAAAAATCCCTCAAGCACAGGTCAATACGCAATCCTCCCTTTCCTCCTCCAGATGAGTTTTGCCTTCTGCCTCCCAAATCTGACTTACTAGAGGCGACTGGATGGCCACTTGTATGTCAGACCTGGGAGTATTTCCGGTACCGGAGCATAACCCGACAGAAGTCTCCTGAAGTAGGCAGTCCTTAGTGTCTTCTGGCAGCACCCAATGACCATGGCAGAGTTGTCCTGCAGGACTACAACTCCCATAAGTCCCTGTGGGTGTCCTTACTGTGCCCATGGCAATGGATCACTGCCAACAGTTATACTGGGGGAGGATCTGCCCTGGATGCACCAACTGCCCCCTCTTTATCCATTAAATTATCCCTTTGTAAGGGATGTTGCTTCCGTTTCATCCCGGTCAGGTTATGCCTCCTTCCATACTGTCCTTCCATTATGGTGTCCCAGGTGGGAAAGGGTCAATCACAACACTCAAAGAAGAAATGTAAAGTTTTAATTAAAGAGGTACAAGTTCATAATAAACAAGAATAATCACATCAGGTACAGTATTTTAAATATTAAAAGGTGTGCTTCGGTTTAGAAGTTTAAAGTCTCAATATTCTTGATTGTTATAGAAATTTGTCATTTTTTACCTATGATAGAGGGCCGCAGAGGTTTATATTGAATCTTAGTAACTGATCAAAAATCACACCATTTTCGTAATCACTGACCTTGAAAATAGTCTGAAATGATACCCCACATGCTTCTGTTTGACATTTGTCCTTTTTAATCTTCTTAGAGGGGCTCATAGAGAGCTAGGACCACTGGTAAAGAATCAGAAATAATGTGGTATTCTTGATTAGCAACCTGAAATAGCATAAAACACCACTCCACATGCAAATATTACCAATCCCCATGTTTTCGAAAGTTTATAAAAAGGAGTAACTGCCCTCTTGTATTCCATTAGGGATCGAACCCTTGGGTCAGTTGATGTAGCATATGGAACTTTAACAGGGACGGCGTGCAGTCAGGGGAGGCAGGTGAAGCAGAGCCTCACCTGTCATCATGAAAAGTAAAAAAATAAATAATGATAACATAAAATAAATGTGTCCACTGGTCTGTGCTATAAATTTGTTTTCTGTATGAATCCAGTAATTTTTATAGTCAAAATCACTGAACTGGCGTATTTCCTGTTCAAATACTGGGGAGAAATGCGAGGTGCGGCAACGACAAGCCCTTGGACTGCGCTCTCTACTCTCCCTCACACACTGGGTTCATGAATGCAATTGGCACGTGACTTCTGCTGTCTCTCTGTATGTCGTCAATATAATGTCTGCAGACACGTTTATTATACAGCCTGACTTTCCACAGTCTGGCTAACATCTTTAATGAATGTGTGTGACGTATTTAGTCTTGCTGATCGGACATAAAACTGCAGTGAAAAGGCACAAGGCGAGGCAGACAGTACTGTGCTGCACTGAAGGGGGCGCCTGTGAGACCAACAGGTGCTTGTTGCTGCTGCTCGGCACCAATAAATTAGCGATATCAGAAAGTCAAGTGCACTGCAGCGGTCTGTTTATTTTTCTTTTCGTTCCGACTGACTTCCAAAATGGAAGATTAATATTTTTAAAACTAAAGGATAATAAGGAGGACTTTTACAAGAAATTGACAGAGATTTTCGTGGAGAAAGATAGACGCATGGACTTAATTTACAATTAAAGGTAAAGACCATAAGCGGTTTTCAATTTTATAAAAAATGGGATCAGACTAAGAAAAAAAATCCAATATTTTAAAACTAAATTTTGACCTTAAATAAAATATTCTTTTGTTTTTCTTGTTATGCTTTTGTTGAACCATCTTTAGTAAAACTGATTAAAGTATCAGAACTAAAAGTTTTTAAAAACAACCAAATATTTCAATTAAGGTCAAAATTGAAATCCATTTTTGTTGTGCACCACACTGTACTTTTATTTGTATTGAGTGAGTATAAATTATGGAATTGCGACTGCAAATTAGAACACATGGAGGGTGAGGAACAACGGGCTCTCTGCGCTCTTTCTCTCTCAGCTATAATGTAACGTTCATTCTTAGCCAAATATGTGTCTTACCTATGTGTGTGTAAAGAATGCTGATGAGATATGAAACATAACCAGAAGTCAATGTGCATGCTGGCTGCCAATTGAATAGTCAATAAGCTACTCTTAGAGGTTCATATATTTGTAAATCTCACTCTGAAGGAGTCAGTGCCTTACCAGCCCTGAACCACACCGCACGTCACTGAACTTTAACTTTAATTATTTTTCATATTGATTTGTTTACTCTCTAACATAAGGATGTAACTTTCATCGCAAAATATGATCCAAAAAAAAAAAACTCAAAATGGGTGATTGTCTCGTCTAGGGGGTCATATATAGGCGGGGGGACCCCAAAAAACTCGACACCTTGAATAACTAGACGTCAAGACGCATCGAATGGTGTATATAATATGTATTTTTTTCTCGTACTTTTGATTCAGGAGGCGCCGAACTAAAAAAAAAAAAGTAATTTCAACGCGTTCACATGTCATTCTGAACACACTAACTTAAAAAATAAATTAAAGGTATTAAAGATATTTTTTTTTATGATACTGTGAACCATTTTCCTTTATCTACGATTTGCTTTCATGAACGATTCAAATCTTCCTCAGCGAGAATAATGCCAAGTGTCAGCAAGTAGTGTGTTGTACTGTATAGAGCTTTGGCAGGGGCTTTTATTTTGACAGAATAGCCTCCGCCGAGGACAGGAAGTTATTTTTTTAACACAGCTAACTCCTTCGAGGTTCACACGGCCCTGCTCAGCTGACTGTACCGGTTCGGCCTGAGAGGCAGAGCTAATTCTAAATCGACTGGAGAGTACGGTCCCTGTAGAGTGGTTTTGGGGGAACACCGGAGACAACAGGGAAGTCTGAGGGAAACCGGAATATCTGTCTGAAGAGAAGGAAGAGGAAGAGGAAGAGGAGGAGGGGGAGAACTAGAGCAGTAGACGAACCTGTGGAGGATTAGCGAGGAAAGCTGACAAGGTGAAATAAAATGATTGACTAAAGAAGAAAAGCACCGGGAAAGCAAGAAGAGGCCACCGATGGCGTTCTGAGTTGAGTAGCTCCGGGGTGTCGTTATGTTGAGCGGCTATCTGTTCCAGTGTTTTGCCAGAAAACACTCGGGTCGAACGGCAGGGTATTTTAAACGAATTTTCCAACTGACTAGTCGCAACCTCTGTTCAACTTCAAGGAAACGTAACGTATATACAATACAGAGGGAGATATGCATTGTTTCATGTCAAGCAAATATTTGTACACTTGTTGGGCAGGGGTGTCTTATGGACCGTTATGTGTTATTAATTTTCACGGATATCTCCTATTGTAAATATGATTGTTTCGTGTGATGATGCAAACAGGTGCCACGTGACCAGGGACAGCAGCCGAAATGACAGCTTTTGGACATTTCAACCGCTAGATGTCAGTGTTGTAGTTCGTGTTGTCTGGCGATGCGTGTTCCTTTATTTTTCTTTAAACACTTGATAACACTTGCCTGCAATGTAATCGGACTTGTCGCCCACCCCTAAACAGGCTGCTCTACCATTTTTTGAACCTGTTTTGCCGGAAAGCCGGGGGGCACTTTCTGCCAGCCATGGACAGAATGGCATCGCTAAGCGCCCCTCTCCCAAATCTAATATGCAAAACACGGAGGAAATTTTAGATTTTCCAGTTAATCTAGTCACATGTCATTAGACTGTACTGCAACAGATTGCATCAAGACCTTGTTATATAACGTCCAGTCTAGTAAACCATCAAAGAGAACCGCACAAATCCAAAAAAAAAAAAAGGTTTTGGGTCCACCTTTTGTTAACGTGGAAGCCTACAACCAGTAGATCATTATTGAAGCGTCAGGTTTAACATTACCAGTGTATTTTGTAATCTATACTCTTGAACTGCATTCATGTTGTGTTGCACATGACCCTGTGTCCGTGTGCTTCTCTGTATGCATGCCTATTCATCCTTTAATTTGGCTTCCTGCTAATGATGGTCACACCACATTTATGTTTACGCCAAGAACAGATACTTTTTTGTCCTTGTGATGTAGCCTGTGGACAATTTTGTTCTCAGAGCATTAATGCCGAATTTCTCCAAGAAGGTCTTATGATTTGTGTTTTTGTCTCGCTCTTTAGGATTTGCTCTCGAGTGAAGAACATCAAAGATGGTGCAAAAATATCAGTCACCCGTACGGGTGTATAAACACCCGTTTGAGCTGGTCATGGCGGTGAGTTCTATGCTACGACAGTTCAATCTGTGCTGTGTGTGCATGTGTGTGTGGGGCTATATAGGAGACAAACATATCCCTAAACAGCAGGGAGTAAAATGAAAGTATTACTTTTGGTAAATATAAGAGACACATGATTGTTGTTTTAAAAGAATAAATGCCTACCAAAAAAAAAAAGATCTGGAGCTGAAAACAGGAAAAATGAGGCCTATAATGATTAAGAGATGCTTATCAGGAAGCAACATCCTAAATGTGAGCTTTACAATACATCCAAAGGCATTAGCTAATGGCTACATCGGCTTGCAGTTGCAAAGGGAAAACGGGGAAAAGCTATTTCCTTCCTGAAAATAAGTGATGAAGGATATACAGCAGAAACATTGTGTTTCATAACAGTACGTCTTGTCATTTAAAATATTCATTTAGGGGTTTGGGAAAAATGGCTGAATCTCCATCCCATCTGCAGGATGATTTTAAACCTGTTACTTTATTGTTTATGGCTTGTGTGAAATAATATGTAATCTTACAGCTATGCTTGTTTAGAAATTTTGGACTCTGCATGTTTAATACTACTGTAGGTGTAAACGAGATTTAACTATACAGGGGGTCCTCGGGTTTACGACGCAGTTCCGTTCCTACAACAGTGATGTAACCCGAATTTTGGTGTAAGTCGAAACACACCCTAGCCTAAGTCACTTACCTATCCTAACACATTTGCAAAATCATAATCTCGAACATGAAAACACAACTAAGCCACAGAAAAAGGAAAAGGACATAAATATACTGTACTGTGTAAAAAAAAAAAATAATAATTCTTACCTTTATTCCTTCTCACGTCTCATTTTTTTTTTTTTTAAGTTTTTAAGGGAGTGAGTGTAGTAAACTCGAAACATCGTATGTCGAGACGTTGTAACCCGAGGACCCCCTGTACTTAACTACTAGCGGGTATGCCCAGCTGTCGCTCAGATTGGAAAACGGAGAAACTGTTTCCATTTACTATTTGGCAATTAATTTATTATTCGTGTATTGTTCAGAAGTCAAACTGCCGTTATGAATGAAGAGCGGATTAGGAGTAAGACGCATAACTTTTTTCTCCTTTTGTCATTAAAGGAAGAAGGGGCCCGAGTTGCTTCGAAAGCTTGTATATTGTAATCTTTTTAGTTAGCCAATAAAAGGGGTCTTTTTACTTGACTTCTCACTACGTTCATAATGGCTATTGTGGTACAACATCCTGGTGCTACAGGCAAGAACGTATAAATTCTTAGTTGATCCTACACTGGAACAGGTGATGTGTAGCTGGCGGTGTGAACAGCACAGTTCTTCGAGGTAAAGTCAAAGTAATTTTCCTTGCGCTTTATTTATGGAACGTCACAAATCCAAGACATACTGGTGATTGAAGTCGCTTGAATTCAAAAGGGAAGTTCATTGGAGATTATTGGTATATGTGGAATGAAAACGTCTTCTCCACTTCTGATTCCGGCTAGAAATAGCAGCCTCAATCACGTGTGGATGACGTGACAGTGTTTCTGCATTTCTCACAATGTTGATATATATTTTTTTCTGAATTATTTTAGAATTTATGGTTTTAGGGTTTTCCTTAATTTTTTCGATTTATGTTCAAGCTTTTTTTTTTTTTTTTTTATTCACTGTAGCTTTTGGATATTTACTCTTCTTCCCATTTGACGGTTGTGTTGTGATGACATCGGTTCAGACAAACTTTCTTGCTTGTTTATGAGATGTTTGTTTAGAATTGTTTAGCCTGGTGCTCATTCTGTTAATGTCTATAAAACAAATACATGAAAAGTAGCTTTGGAGAATGAGACCTCCTGACTTCCTTCTGGATTAACAAGGGCAGCGGTTTTCTCCTGTTGAAGGTGAGCATGATTATTGACTGGAAAACCCAAAGGGTTTTATTTATATACGACTGTTGAAGTTTTTAAATTGTAAAAATAAAAACTTGTTAGAAAATGTATGCATCAGGCGAGTTAAAGTGTTTTTAAAGTCTTTTGTAAGTAATTACGAAGTCAGGTTAGGTAGACTTTATTATCCCAGAGGGAAATTTGTTTGCAGCAGGAAAGCACAAAAAAAAACCAGAAGAGATTGTTACAGAGAACCAACAAACACACGCTCAAGATTAATACAAAGGAGAATAATTACTTTTCAACAGTACACAAAGCAATAATATAGAATTTAACATGTAGCAGCATCCGTACTAGTCACAGAAGTTAAAATACTTCTAGCTCTCAGAATAAAAGAGTTCTTAAATCTGTTGCTCTTTACCTTTGGAAGTCGAAATCTGCAGCCTGAAGGCAACAGCAGCGACAGCTGGAATTCAGAGAAAAGAGGATGGCAACTGTCTGACACAATTAAGTTGGCCTTCTCTCTGACCTGTTTGCAAAACATTTCAGTGAGAGAGATCTGTTCTGAATCAATAATTTTACTACTAATTATTTAAAATGTTCCTTTTTTATAATGTCTGTGTTTATAGATGGTTATTGCTGATGTTGCCAAACGAATAGAGCAAATGTAACAATGGTTTAAATAAAAGAGTTTTTTAAAAAAAAAGGTGTCATTATGGTTTTGTCCACTTGAAAACAATTGAGTTTCCCAAGAAAGAAAAGTTGTGACTGTCCCCCTTTTTACAGTACACATTTGTTCTGATTTAAGATCAAAGTTTAGTTTATCATTGATCGTTCCCAGATATGTGCTTTAATCTCCCATCACTGCAGGTTAAGACAGTGGATGGTGGAGAGCACCTGAACTCTACCACCATATCTTTTGTCTCAGAAATCACACCATTGTGCAGACTCACCCACAATAAGCACGTGGCTGTTTTCCTTATTTTGTGAAAGACTCACAATGACAGAGTCGTCTGCAAATTTCAGGATAAGTCTATCCTTCTGTGAACTCCTGCAGTCATTTAGAGGAGATGGGCAGCACCCTTGCGGAGTACCAACAGAGGTGTTTAGGCTGTCAGAGAAACAGTCACTGAAACTCACTCTCTGTGTTCCGTTAAATATTTTTGTAGGAATGAGTCATGTTCAGAAATAACAGTGATAACACTCTATATTTAGAGTACACAAATTCTTGTTTTAGGAAAGTACATAAAAATACATTATTTAGTGGCATCTTGCAATATCGTGTAGTTAGAAATGTACCTCAGATTGGATTGTGGTGACTCAAATAGCTTTCATAGACAGCCATGTTTAATTCAGGTGATGCAAATCTGGCACTGATTGATGTGTTCTTGTTAGTTGTTGGGGCCTGCGAATAATTGTTGTTCAAAAAATCTATGTTCATTTAAGTCTCAAGGTAAAATTGTTGGCTGCATTGTACCATGATGGATATTGGGTAGTTGTGAAGCTTTGCCAATAATATATAGTGTCATAAAAATATTGAATAACAGTAACGGCACACAGCATTCCTAGTTTTCATCCTCTTTCTTTCTCTGTATGTTTAGCATTCGTTTGCTCAGAGGTTGATGGGCTTGCTGCTTCCTGAGCAGCTCTTCTTTTCTCCACCCTAGCGGCCTGCTGCTTCTCTTCTTTCGTCGGCATCTTTTTGCGTTAAAACTGATGAAGTCCATTTTTATGTTGCAATTACTTAGTATGCTTTCCTTAATTTTTCACTTAAGCTGGCACTTAAGTCTTCAATCTGCCTCAAGAATGATTTAAGATATGAAGAGGTAGGGGAAGTGACAGCGAATATGGTAGGGATGAGAACAGCGCCTGTACTCCTGTGCTGCCCACTGCCAAGAGTTGATTCTACAATATAATATAAAAAGAGTAATAATTACAAAACTCTTCACTTTTAATATAAAGCTGTAGCGCAGAATTTCAGTGTGGTATATGTATACCAAATTTCAGGCTACAGGTTATTTGATTTTTGACCTTGGAGGTCAATCATCACCCCGAAAGCGGATAGTAGATGTCCCGTAGTCTATGTGTACCAAATTTTAGGTCAATAGGTCAAACGGTTTGCGAGCCACAGGTGATTTAAAATCCTGGACAGACAAACGGACAGCCATGGTAACGTATTATACAGTACAAGTAACGGCGCACAGCACGATAACGTGCAGTGAATACACTTGACTTGAGCATTCATAGTTTTCAGACTCTTTCTCTGTATGTTAAGCATTCGTTTGCTCAGAGGTTAATGTGCTTGCTACTTCCTGAGTAGCTCTTCTTTTCTCCACCATAGCAGCCTGCTTCTTCTCTTCTTTCGTCAGCATCTTTTTGCATTAAAACTAATTATTAGTTTTTGTGTTGCAATTACTTAGTACGTTTTCTTTAATTTTTCACTTAAGCTGGCACTTAAGTCTTTAGTCTGCCTCTCTGCCTCAAGAATGATTAGTGAAGGTGGTAGGGAATGAGAGCAGCGCCGATACACATGCGCCGCATGGCTGCGCGCTGCCGAGAGTTGATTCTACAATAAAATAAAAAGAGTAATGAAAATCATCACCCCAAAAGTGGATAGTAGACACCGCGTAGTATATATGTACCAAATTTCAAGTCAATAGGTGAAACGGTTTGCGATCTACAGGTGATTTAAAATCCTGGACAGACAAACGGACAGCCACGATAGCGTATTATATATAAGAAGATTGTGATCTGCAGATAATGCCCAATGTAAAAACTGAGTACATATTTAACCACGTAGCATGTTACTGGTATGTGCTTAGGGAGCCCATTTTCTCTTCTTTGTTTCCACATAAGCAAAGTTAATTGCATTTTTTTTATGGTCACAAAGGTTAGGCATCTTGCCCAGTATGATCTCAAACAGCAGCAGAAGTGAGCTGCTGTGACTGAGATTCACTGAAGTCATTATGACGGCGTCTACAGGCTGATTGAGACACAGGCCACTGCTGCACAGGTGTCTCTGCTGGCATTTTACTGTTTTTCGCTCAGTAGTGACTATCAGATGAATAAAACAGGAAAATATACTAATTGAAGAACCCTCTCTCAAGGTTAATTAGAAATATAAAAGTGAACTGTAACTGAATTTCTCTAGGTTGTGTCTATTTTAAGATAGACTAGAGGGCTTGGCCCCCTGCTTGCTTTGCTCGCCAACCCCCCTGCCTGTGCTACGCCGTAGCCCTTTATGCGGTTCTGCCACTCGCGTATGGGGATGTGAATGTACAATTGAAACAGATTTTAATTTTCATGTGCGCTGTTACATTTGCATCCATGCCATGTATAACTGCCCGTGAGTGAATATCGTTTCTTTCTCTCTATTAAATAAAACAACTTTTTCGAATGTTTGGCTCTGAGATTTGTTAATTTTCATTGCATAAGCTATTCTAAATGGAAACTGTTAACGTTTTAATACGAATGGCATATCAAGATCTCCTTTGTTGTCTAATGTTATCTGTGGGAGATGTGCTACCTTACCTTTCTTGGATACATCCTTCTTTCTACAGTAACTTGTGCGGTGGAAGACCGGACGGTGTTAACGGTTGTAGATATTCTTCATGATATTGTAAGTTGTTGTTTTCATCTTCCGCACGACCACCACCAACTGTTTCAGCAAAGTCTATTGATGCATGTTTGACCATTTTGCCATGTTACCGATTGTCATTTTTGGCGTAAGTTCATTTTGACTTCGTTTCTCGGTCCTAGGATTGCCCGTGTACACATTTTTTTTTCTGTTGATAATATTTCATGATGAAATTCTTTAATATGATTTGGACATAATACATCTTCTTTAATTGGGAACTTAAAGTGAGGAATACATTAAAATTTATAAGAGCTGAAAGCGCAAGAAGTGTGTCTCACTAAAGCATTCACAAGACTGAGAGGTGAGGGGACCGTGGTCTTGTTTGAAAATGGTTGTAAGTAGGACATTACTTGAAAGAATCTAATGGCAAAAGTCACCGTCTCGCTGGGTTAGCTTCCAAACGTTGTAAATATGACGTGACTTGAAAGAATCTCATGTTAAAATTCTCTGTCTCACATGACTTCATTCCAAAAGGTCTCTTCAAAAGATCACTTCTCGTCTCGTCTCCCAAGATTTTTTTATTAAAATGGAGAGATGAGTTTGAAAATTTAACAATGATTTTCAATTGGAGTTTTTGAAATAAAAAAAAAAAACGTTCTACTACTGTGCTCTTTATTCAATATCACAATGTAAACAAAAGTGTGCCAAATTTCAACAATCAGTCCGCTGGGAGCCGAGTCGTTTCTTGTTGACAGTCTGGCAGACATAGCAACATATGCATTTATACCTAAAAACCACTTGAAAGCGTTTTAGAATATGTGTGTACACAACACACAAACAACGGCATTAACTGCAGAGTTCGCCATGTGGTAGTGGCGAGCTGTTGTGTATTGTTCATGTATCCATTTCTGAATCGGCTTCATCAAGTTCAGGTTAATGTAGTGATCACAAACTAACCTGAAATGATCAGGTGCTACTAAATCAGGGCAGGACACCTTTTGTAAAACTACATTTTTGATATCTACGAAAACAACAGATTTCTAATACAGGACTGGTGCTCTTGTAATATTATTATTGAAGGTTTGCCAGTGGTAAAACGTGGCATGATGAGGCGCTAGCATGTCTGTTGCTCTGTTTAATTGTCTACATCACTCCCACAACTTATGTAAGGTGCTGCCTTCAAGTTGTAACACTGTCACAGTTGGCATCTTTGTGTAGTCTTATTTAGAATGTGTACTTCATAGTCTATCATTCCTAAACAACTTTTATTCTTATTCTTTCTGTTTTTATTAATTGCATGCATATGTCTAGAGATTTTGTCTGAAGTGAAAAAAAATAAAAATAATAATTGAATGTTAAGACATTTTTTCCAAACAATGAATGGTATCTGCTGATAGAAAACGGTTATTTCCTCCTATGTGCAATGTGTACTTGTTGTCAGAGTGTCAGGTAGCAAATACTGTACTGGATAAAAACAACTTAAACATAACATTCTAAAACTCTTTGGGTACAGAGCCAATCCCAACAAGATAGGGTGCAAGACAGAGGTCAATCCAGAATTGCCAATTAAACTAACCTGTATATTTTAGAGGTTGTGGAAACCTCACATGGGTCCAAGGAGAATGCCCAAATGCATATGAACAATGTCCAGGTGGAGGATTTTAATCCAAGATGCTTGATCCGTGAGGGTGCATTGCTATCCGCTCTGTCATCATGGCACCCTACAAACGCAAGAATTTCAGCCAACAGTGTCACCAGTCCAGTGCTGCGTCCATTAAAAAGAAAAGTGAAATCCATCTTTTAAGAAACTCTATGCGTTGCTCAAGAAAATGTAAATGTTAGTTCAGTTTTTATTTAGTGTAGAAGTTGTCAATGCAAACATCACATTGTCTGATTTGGGGAAATGGTTTGTTTGCCCCTTTCGCTACCCAATAGCCAGGTGTATTTAAAAAGCTGCACCTTGTAATGAATTTTTCACTGGTGACAGGGGACTAAATGAATTTAAAGGCTTCTGGCCATTGCAATGGTAACTGGGCAAGTGTTACAGCTATGGTTTCTACTTCTGTGGTGGCGACCTGCGCCACCACCACCTAATCAAAGCACTGTGATGTTCCTACATTGATGGATTAAAGGCCTGAAGTCCACATGACCATCATCATCAAGTCCTTCCATGAGAACCCTAAATACAATGAGGACTGATCATTGATGTTAGGTAGAATGCCCAGAGAGGGCTGGGTGGTCTCATGGTCTGGAACCCCTGCAGATTTTATTTTTTCTCTAGCCGTCTGGAGTTTTTTTTTTTTTTTTTTT
>JANRMT010062846.1:27123309-27147219 GCA_026402145.1 Polypterus bichir lapradei | reverse complement strand
GTTGCAATATGTTATATTATTTAATAGAATAAACAATAGTGCGTTGCAATACGTTATCTTATTGAATAGAAAACACCATTCAGCTTATCTGACCTTACCCCTTTTTATGTAATTTCAGCTGTTTGTTAAAGACATGCTAAAATAGATGGTCTTACCTGGTGGCAGATTTGAACTCTTAACAGTTTTCTGCATGTAAACCATTTCTGTCCTCATTTGAAAGTTGTGCAAAAATTGCTGATGCATCAAATGCACGGCAGGCATATATCCTGAACAGGGATGTAACTCATCATAGTGCACTTAATCTGTTACACGTTGACAATTTTAGAGTTGCCAGTTGTCCTACAATTCACGTCTGTGGGATGTGAGGGGAAACCCCATGTAGACGTCGCCCATGAAATGATTGACTAGGTCATGAAGTGACTAAGTAATGCCACTACCACATCACCTCAGCTTTGTCCTTTGTCACAGATTAGTAAACTAGGATCTCTGTGTGCTTACTCATTATAACTCTCCATTAATATATCCATGGTGGATATATAAATAAATTTTAGTACCACGCTTGAACTCTCCAGAGTGGGTTGAGGCATCTGAGCTGTTAGTTATATTTTTAAAAGGTGCTCTGCTTTTATCCAAAGTTTTGTTTTGCATCGCCCTGCCGATTGTTATTTTGCACTTTGTAGAAGATAATAGCGATGTTGTATCCCCTTGTGCATACCATAATCAATAAAGATCAATTTATTTGTACCAAAAAGGGATTTGTTTTTTCTCTTAAATCTTTTTCTATTTTAGTATGAAAGTTTCCAATTAAATTAAGCTAGCCACCCAGTGCATCTTTTAAAATGAATATTCACCTTGCCATTGTAAGTTAGTCCTAACAAGATATTTAAACATTTAGCAGTGTAAAAGCAGCTTATTTTGTTTGTAGTGGGGTGAATATACTGCAGGGAGTGAGTGTACAAGTTAAGAGTGGTATTGATCTCAGCAACACACCGCAGTCTCTACCTAAATAATTGAATACGACTTGAAGGCTTCTCCTTGTATTGTTGTTTTTTTTTTGTTTCTTAGTGTTGTTCCTTTTAGAACTTGGTTCACATTGGCATGGTTAGCATTCTTTATCTCCGGGTGCCTTTTGACATTTGTAACTGAAAACTTTTCAATTAATGTATTTAAAAGTTACTTTGCTCATTTCCTACAATGTATTTTTCTACATGTAGGTTGTTTATAGAAATCTTTTTTTTTTTTTTTTTTTTTTGGCTTATGGTGTTTACTTTTTTTTTTATACTTACGCCAGAGTTTTAATTTGTCCATTTGTTCTGTAGTTTTATACATACTGTGCCTATTTTCTGAATGCTGTTTTTGCATGGAAATTTAATTTTGGTCAGGTGCGTACAGTGTAGGAAACGGATGTGTTCTTAGCTTCCCCTCTCATTGTGTGTGTTTTTTTTCCCTACAGATTGCTGGGGTTGACTATGTCTACTTTGTGCAGAAGAATGCATTGAATCGGAGAGATCGTACACTGCAGATTGATGCCTACAATGAAACATTTTCCAGCAGAGTGGTTATCAATGAGCATTGTTACTATTCGGTACAAGACCTCTGTTTTTCTGGGTGGATAATAACTGTGCAGTTTTAAATGCTCCACATAGATATTTCTTGGTCCCCTGTGAAAGGAGGGCTGTGGTTTGATTGTCTCAAAAAATGACATTGTGTGCTTCTTCTTGTTAGGTCCATCCAGAGAATGAAGACTGGACATGCTTTGAACAATCTGCCAGTTTGGACATCAAGTCCTTCTTTGGCTTTGAAAGCACAGTGGAAAAAATCGCCATGAAGCAGTACACCAGCAATATTAAAAAGGTGCGCGGGACAATAAGGCCTGTCGCTATAGATCTATATCTTGCAGGCAGTTTGGCTTGGTGTTTAAGGTTTTGCACCTTGGACTTGAAACCCTTGGGTTGTAGGTTCAAATCTTGCTATCTTGGCACTGTGTGAACATGAACAAGTCACTTCACATGCCTGTGCTCCAATTGAAAAAAACAAAAGAAATATAACCATTTATATCTCACCTTGAATAAAAGTGCCGGTCAAATAAACCCATAAAAAAAGTTGGGGGACAATAGGCCATCTATGAACACATCCTGAAAAGTGCATCTTTATTAGTCACAGACTGCAAATTATTTAAACAGATATTTGGATTCAAACTAAGACTAACATGAAAATGAACATGATGTCGGACAGGACTCATCTGATATCTTTCGAGGCGTCTGTTTTGCAGAGTCCTGTCTGTTTCTGTTCAACAGTAGGCCTCAATTCTGATCCTGTGCAACTGGAAAAGCTGTAGGTTTTCACTTCAGCCACTCTTAATTGAAGGCTGCTTTGTATTTTCATTTGATCTATGGGTTTGGTTATGTCCTTGTTTAGCAATTTCTGTGTGCTTTACATCAGGACTACTTGATCAAGAGTCCCCAGAAGGGGAGCAATAACTGCAGATGTTAATTGCATCTACTTTTTAAATTAGAGACCAGTTATCTCTTTTTAAAATGAACAATAATACATGTTAGCTTTTATCTGTAGGGAATAAGTGAATTAAATGTAGCAGTATACATGATACCATATTCTGTTCTTTAATACTAATTAATGTAGTTCCCCTATTTAAAAAGAAAGATATACACAAGTGTCAGTTCTGTGAAACTGCTCCACATTTTAGAGCAGGAGTGACTAATCTTTTATGAAGAAAATATCCTAAACCTGCTTCATTTTGTCCACATTTTTATAAAGCAAAGCGGTAATTAATAAATGGTCATTATAAATCCTCCTAAGATGTACATAAAGTAGTAACGGAGAATTTAATTTTCACTTGAAATCAATGCAACATTTAAACCAGCATTTAAAAGATTTGCATCAGTGGAAAACTAAAGTCACCATAGCCTAAGTCAGGGAGCAATGTGGGCAGAGCAGAGCCTAGTTAGGGCTCTGGCCTATTGATTGGTATATTCAGAAATGCATACAATACCTACACTGTATTCTTTGTAATATGAGGGAAAATGTCATACATGTGGAGAATACAGTGATTCCACATTGTGAATGACCTGGCCAGGATTTAAATCCAACCTTCTGAAGCGGCGAGGCAGCCTCTTTAAGACGGTGCTTTGGCCAGGGGACTTAAAATGTCAGGAGTTTTGCTGAATGTGGACAGTAAAGGTAATGAACTATTTGTGCTGTGAGCTGCATTTTTCTTTACTTGATAGATGTTAATTTGAGTGTTTAGCACAGCAAAATTTCTATAGACTGTATTATATTGCTCAGGTAATTACAATTCAGCCTCCAGCTTAGATTTAAAGTAGTAAATATATTAAGCAAGCAGCAACAGAGGCTCTTGTAGATTTCACTGCGCCAGAACATAATTTTATTTTGTCTGTTTATTGTATTTTCATTGTTTTGTACTGAGAATACATTCTGTAGCAATTGCTCTTAATAGAACATTGCAAGGACAAGTGCAACAAGAGAAATGCGGACAATGGAACATTTGGTCAATAGAGTTGAAGAATGTCACACAAATGAATTGATGCCTAGGGATTTAGAGAGCCCTGGAACAGCCTGTACTAACTATTTTATATGAGCGGCACACATGAATGGTGGATTCGGCGTTAAACTTGGCATCTTTCTCCTTGGCATTACGCCCTAAATTCTATTTTTTGTTGGTTTTAGCAGTCTCTTTAAATCTGGTCTAATATGAGAATTTATTTTTATATATATTTTTAGTAGGCACCATACAGCAGCCACAACAGCAGTATTCCCATTTCTGTTCTGTATTTTTGTCCCCTTCCAGGCCTGTGCTTTAGAGATCACTGTGACATTGTCTTACATGAAATTTTCTTTTTTTCAGGGCACAGAAATTATAGAGTATTATTTGAAAGAACTTGAGGAAGAAGGAGTCACCTTCATTCCACGCTGGAGCCCCCATGCTCTTCCTGTAACCACTGCCACTAACACAGTTTCTACACCAGCATTAATTGTCTCTGCTCCAGTCAGCATCCCTTGCACCTCTTCCAAGGACAGCCATGCCAGCAAGGATTCGCAAAGCCTCTCTGGGAGCCCGACTGAGCAGATGGTTGGAACTCCTGATGGTAAATTGTCCTGCTCCTGTTGGGTATTGCCAGGAATCTAGGTAGTAAGTTTTCAGTACACATATGATGAACCTGCTCACTTAAACCACCTTATCCCAGAATACTAATAAATTCTTAAAGTTCTGTTAGCGATGCACTGGTATAGGTTGAGCTGGTTTTGGAGGGAGTGGGGCTAAGAGTGGGTTACAAACTCAATTTGGTATATATAGAAGCTAACCTGAATTTGTTTCTTCAGACAAACTGGATGCAGATTACATCAAACGTTATCTTGGAGATCTCACTCCCCTCCAAGAAAGCTGTCTGATTCGTCTGCGCCAGTGGCTGCAGGAGATGCACAAGGGCAAGGTGAGGCGGTAGTAACTATTTATGTCAAAGGTGTTTCCATAGGTCTTTCCTAGGATGATCACTATTGATGAGTTACTGTCTTTCTAGATTCCCAAAGACCAACATATTCTTCGTTTTTTGCGTGCTCGTGACTTTAACATTGACAAAGCTCGCGAAATCCTGTGCCAGTCGCTAACCTGGAGAAAACAGCATCAGGTGGACTATCTCCTGCAGACCTGGAGCCCTCCACAAGTACTGCATGACTATTACGCTGGTGGATGGCACCACCATGACAAAGGTTTGAGTCTGAAGTACATTTGCATATCTATAAGTGTCAATAATGTTCGTAAAAGGTAAATAGATACTAGGAATAAAGTCCCTAAAGTTGTCTGTAGCAGCCCTTCCTCGCCACAAATACAAATCTAACTTCCTCAATTACATTAGTAGCTTGTACATATTTCAAAATAAATTTCTTGTATAACTGCGAGTGGTGGTGCATGGCATAATTTGTTGCAATATATCCTCATTCTGGTTTGACTGTTCGTATCATCTGAAGTGGTTAACTAAAACATTTATAAGCCCATAACCAAGAGATTTAGACCAATGGAGGTGTTTTGACTGGCTTTGGCTTTGTGTTGTGCTTCTGTTCACAACTGGGCTCTTACTAAAAATGACTCCAGTAATTAATATCCACTCTAATGATATCCACCATTCATCGTGTGATAATATCTGAAAAGATAAAAAGTGTTTGTGTTGACTCCCTGGACTTGGTTATATATATTTTGTGACGTCTGAAATGCCCTCACTAAATATATACTGCTTTTTCTTGGTTTCAGATGGGCGTCCTCTGTATGTGCTAAGACTTGGACAAATGGACACCAAAGGCTTGGTCAGGGCTTTGGGAGAAGAGTCACTGCTCCGTCATGTAAGGAATAAATTATTAGCTTGAGGCTGTTCGCTAAGAATTCATTTCATGCTAGCTTACTAATCTTTCTTGACTTTCAGGTTTTATCTATTAATGAGGAGGGCCTGAGGCGTTGTGAGGAGAATACCAAAGTTTTCGGGAGACCAATAAGGCAAGATACTTTGTGAAATTTTACTGTCGTTGATAAGAGGCTAACGGTTTGTTTTAAGATGTGTCTCACTTATGTGTCTGTAGTTCATGGACTTGTCTTGTGGACCTGGAAGGCCTCAATATGAGGCACCTCTGGAGGCCTGGGGTCAAGGCACTTCTTCGAATCATTGAAGTAGTAGAAGGGAACTATCCAGAAACCCTTGGAAGATTGTTGATTCTGCGGGCCCCACGAGTGTTTCCTGTGCTTTGGACCCTGGTAGGCTGCTGTAATAGTAGTTGTATGTTGTTCACCTCTCCCTGTACTCTGTGAGATGTGACATCTGTCTTTTTGCAGGTAAGCCCTTTCATCGATGAAAACACTCGAAAGAAATTTCTCATCTATGCTGGTAACGACTATCAGTCCCCTGGAGGGCTGCTAGACTACATTGACAAAGAAATCATTCCTGATTTCTTAGGTGGGGACTGTTTGGTGAGTACGGCTGATCTTGTATGGTTTATAGATACCCATCATTTACTACAGATTTTGCAGAAGCCAAGGATATATTTGGGTTTAGTGCATTTCATTTGCCATGGTAAACTGAAGGTGTAAATATCTGTGTGGATTTCTAAGAATATCTACAGAACTGGTGCAAATTATTCAACTTCTCTGTATATCTTAAAACTATAGCAGTTGGTGAATCCTGTAATTCTAATTCTGTTCAATGGCACATGTGAGGCACCTCTGCTGGTAAAGAGTCTTCATGCCATTGAAACAAAAGGTAGAATTTGTATGTTGCAGAAATTGAACAAAATGAAGCACAGAAAATAAACTTGCTTAAATGAAGCTAAATGATTTTAAGCTGTGATGGTCTGCTTCAGTTTGGAGTTTGTTGGATTAAATGTGAAATGATCTAAAGCAGCTCTTGTTGTGAAACAGGTGAAATATGGTGTCATAACTTAAGAAGCTTTTTATACTTCCAGTGTGATGTGCCAGAAGGAGGGCTGGTTCCCAAAAGTCTTTACCGGACTGCAGAGGAATTGGAAGCAGAGGACATCCGCCTCTGGACAGAAACCATCTATCAGTGTGCAAGTGTTTTCAAGGGAGCGCCACATGAGGTATGGGAGTCTTTGAAGAGGGTGTAAAAGAGTGGATCCTTCTTAGGGGTGGAATGTCACTATCTTTAACATCATTTTTGAATGATTTTAACAGTGATAATGAATGGATCTTTTATCTCCACAGACACTAATTGTGATTTCTGATGCCTCCTCTGTAATCACCTGGGATTTTGATGTGTGCAAAGGGGACATTGTGTTCAGCATTTTCCATTCAAAAAAGGAACCTCAGCCAAAGAAAGACTCCTTAAGTGCTCATGGCATCACATCTCCGACAGGAAATAACACACAATTAATAGACCGTTCCTGGCTAGAAGGGTTGGACTACAGCCTGGTGGCATCACCTTTAATCTGCAAAGAGGGAGAGAGTGTGCAGGTAAGACTGATGTGTGTGTGTGTGTGTGTGTGTGTGTGTGTGTGTGTGTGTGTGTATTTGTGTCTTTTTTTTTTTTTTTTTCCCTCCGTCTGTTTTTCTGAATGTTTCCCCAACTTGCGTTACACGCCATCCTGGAATTACCTTTGGAAGTAACTTGGAAATTAGTTTTCAGATCAGGGATGGCTTTTGACAACTGCAAGGCCATTAGGGTGGAGTATCTTCTGATACACCCATACCATCATCCTGACATCCTTTGATAGTACTAAATGTAGTGTTTTCTTTGTACTTATTTACATTAGGAAACCCAGTAATACTATGAGATGTGGAGTTCTCGGGCTAGGAGATCACAGCTGGAACTGTGCTGTAGGCCCTGCTATCTTGATGGCACCTCAGCCTAGGACAGATCCTTGTAGTATTAATTACAATTTTCAGAAACTTGGCTTTTAATTAAACTTTAAATTTTTGCCATTCTGTATTTCTGGCATTATAGTATTTAACAAACTGTTGTATTTTGCAAAGAGTTACAATACTGTTTATTTCAAAAGATCAATGTATCTTAGTTATGTAAAATGACGGGCACAGCATCATGTGACTGTGATTTGGGTAGTAGTGGGCCTGTGGTGAGTGGCTTTAGAACAGGCCGAGACCCTTGTGCATAAATGTGTACCTATTAAGTGTTGTGCAGTCAACCTTGGATACAACAGTCTAATGATTGTTGCCATTTAAAAGATTGGTGCCTGATGTGTACTGTGATTACCTACTTACTCATTTATTACAATTTAAGTAGGCAAATACGTTTTTAAACTTTCTTCTAAATTTATGTTGCAGAATTTTCTTCTCCTTTTTTTTCGAATTGAAACATTTCGTGACATTTGAAATTTTTTTTATTCTTGAACGTTTTTAGGTGGCGTTTGTAATTTATTTTACCAAACCTGAAAACAAAGATCATTACATTAACAGTTTGATCATATTAGAAAATTTAGCATATCCCCCACCCCCCACTTAGTTTGGAAATGGAAATTGTGATACAGCTTTTGAAAAGTTGCATTTGTATAATTTATTTCAAATAAAAATATTGTTTGAAAAAAAAAAAACCTAAATTAGTGGGAAGAGAGCCCAGAAGTATTTCAATTACTGTATATATTCGCGTATAAGTCGAAACTCGATCATAAAATCAGACCCTGACTTATATGCCCGTTCAAAAGTATGACACTTAAATTTATTTATTTATTTTTTTACATCTTCTTGCCTCCTCCAGTCTCACATCAGTTTCCCAGGTGCATCAAATTTTGTTGCAACAGCTCAATTACCAATTTCTTTCGCTACTTCAATGACTTTTAATTGAAAACCAGCTTCATATTTTCTTCTGATTGAACGCTCCATCGTAGATAAGGGATGCTCTTAAGATAAAGGTGTATGAGGGTGTGAGATACAAAAAAACACAAATCAGTGGAAACGTCACTTCGGAATAGTTTGGGTATTACCGTGTGGTCACGTAGGCACAATACTTAGGAAAAAAAGGCCGTGTGCTCCGTGGTTACTCTCAGGTGGGTGTTAGCATATCATAATCTCTTGGACCAACAGTGTGAGTTTTCCACATTCGACTTATACGACCAACATTATGAGAAAATACCGAAAATTATACGGTAAAATCAACCTCCGACTTATCCGCGGGAGAACTTAAACGTGAGTATATACAGTACTCAATTTGTTTTTTTCCCCATGCAGGGCTCCCATGTTACTCGCTGGCCTGGTTTCTACATCCTACAGTGGAAGTTTCATAGCATGCCAGCTTGTGCCACCACCAGTCTGCCACGTGTGGATGATGTTCTTGCTACTCTGCAGGTCTCCTCTCACAAATGTAAAGTTATGCTATACACTGAGGTTCTAGCATCTGAAGACTTTCGGTAAGAATTGTACTAAAATGTAAATGTACTATACTGTCAGGGTAATTCCTTCCAAACCTGAAATCTAGAAGTTTACTTGGAATTTTCTGAGTTGTGTGGGTGTGTATGTGTATGTGAGTAAATCCAGACCAGGAAACTCAACTCTACAATTTCCCAGATCAAGACAAAGTGTAGTTCTTGGGAATGTTAGGATTTTTCTTTTCCACCCATATTTAGATGCAGTAAATTATTGAGTAAAGCTTACAAAAATCACAATGTAGAAAGGCAACTGCCACTGGCATTCATTATAGTGAACCAGTCATTACAGACTAGGGGTAAATGCATATGCAAGTCAAGCACTAGCTATAAATTTCATCACATTTTTACTTTTTAAGATTGACTATTTGAAACATGCATATCTGCAAATAGTGTACATTTTGACCTAATGGATGTAATCTTTATCTAAGCCAGGGAGGAATCAGAGTTCCCACAAGATGCATGTGTGCAGTGTCTGTTTCAGAGCTGCTGTCTTTAACCAGTAAAGCAGAGCAGAAATGGGGGACATGCAGCACTCACCTGGTGGAAAAGCTTTCAGAAACCTGCATCTTGAGACCCTTTCCCATTTGTATTTGACTCCATTCTTTAAAAAAAAAAAGAATAAAATTCAGTTCATCAGCTTTTGTTATTTTTCTACCAATGTGTTTTTACTTGGATAAAATAAAACCAAATCTGATGTTGGATGTTATGAACGTTTTGTGCATCTTTCACCTCGATCCTAGAAATAACCAGATAATGGAACAAGCAAATGGCTGAGATGATTTTTACACAAGACTTTACAGGGAATGTGTGAATGGCTATTGAGATGTGCTTTTCTTTTCTGCTTTATTCTATGCTCTAATAGTTGTGCTGATTAGGGCTATACTGCTAATGTTTTGTTCTTTTGTTTCAGGGGCTCCATGACCAGCCTAGAATCGAGCCACAGTGGCTTCTCTCAGCTAAGTGCCGTCACAACATCCTCTAGCCAATCCCAGTCCAGCTCCATGATTTCCAGATAGGAGGGAGCTTGATCTCAAGTCTTCCTCTGTCTCACACTGCACTCTCATGAAGCACATTTCTGCATGCTAGTCTTACTTCCAAAATGGCCGCTGGATGTAGGCCTGGACATTGAATGATACGTTTCAAGGGCTATTCTTTTCTTTCCACGTTTGTTTAAGAGCTGGTCTGTTACATTTCCCATCAGACTTGCGCCAGAGGCCACCCTGGAGGTGTACTCCAGCATCGTTATCCCATTTTTCTTTTTGGCTGAAATATTCCAAGATGTTTTGGTAATACAGGGAATGTCTACTGAGCTAAGAAGTGACAGGATGTGCATTGTTCCATGGTGCAGAATCGCTGCTGATGCTCTCACTGTTGAAGTGTTGACTCCCTTCAGTAGTTATTTTGAATTTCTCTTGCCTGCTGAACCCAAACATGAAAGGAAATCATAAATGAAATAGACGCATGTTGTTGACACGAGGTGAAGCAGGGGTTTCACAAAGTCATTGGTGTAGCCATGGCTACTTGCTTACATTGTCGTCTAATTTTTTTGATTGGCTTCCTGAAGCTCTTTTGTCACCTTGCCTTCTGATTTGTTTGACTTGAGTACTGAGAGGCAAGTAGAGCGAGAACTAGACTGTAGACCACACGCTGAAGCTGATGTTTATAACAGTTTGTGTATTTATATTGTCGTAACTAACGAGCCATCTTTAAATGTTTTGCAAGCTAATAAAGTTAATTTGTATAGAAAAATGTTCCTGCAAAAAATGAGCTTGTCTCCTCGTCAAGACAGCAGGAACTATTTGTGTTTAAAGGGCTAGTGAGGCTAAACCCAAACTAAAAGATTGTACCGAGGTATACTTTTATTTTGTGTCTGTAGTACACAAGCTGGAAAATCTTTGGATAAAAGCTATGCAGGCTCTGTCCCATGTGGAATAATTAGAGGTGTAATTGAAAGTATGTGGGATGATTTTTAGTTGGTCCCCCGGGTGTGCTCATTCTTTCCTTACTGAGCATACATACGGCATCAACATGGTCTTGACTATCTGAACTTTAACACTCATTCTAAATGCTGCCCAGTGGGATTAATCTTGTTTAGCCCACCAACCTCCTTTGATACAGCATGTGAATGAGAATAGAGTCACGGCTCTATCGATCCTGTTACTTGTCTTTAGTTTAATCGTAAGCATTCTGGCTAATAACACCGGAAAAATGAACTAGAGGGACTACCTCCTTTTCAAAAAATCAATATCCCACTGTCAGTTGAAGAAAAATTGGAATTAAAGAGTTTAAAAAAAAAAAAAAAGAATATTTTTCCGAAATCTGAAACTTTGTGACTTAGGTGGAAGTTGTGGGGTTCTGGTAGGTTTTAAAGGGTGTCTAGAAGTGTTCCAGTTCTTTACCTTTAAAGGTCCGTGCACTTTAGATCCAAAGGAAGTGGGATATTTGTTTATGAGTATTTATGCCAGTGGTTTTTGAGAAAGATGTTGTGTCAGTGTTGCATTTTTGTTCTGTTTTCCTGCTGCATGGTTTGTGTGAATGTATTTACCATTATGTGTGTGATTTGTTTTTGCTCATTACATCTTAACATGCCAAATATTTCCTGGGCACAAAGTTATTCATGACTGAAATATGAATTTGTCTCTTCAATCCAGCATATTCCCAACCTCAATCTGTATTATGAATTGGCTTATTTGTTAAGAAAGCTGTAAATATTTCAGGTTAGGCCAAATGCACAAAAGTCTAAATTCATTATAGAAAGACGTAGATGGTGTAGTAGGTGATGCTCTGGCTAGCTTGAGAGTTTTCAATAACACATTTTTGCAAAGTTTTTTTTTTTTGAGAATCTGGAAGATTCCCAAAATTCACAAACTACTCGGCTTTTTAGGTGAGGAGGAAATTGCTCATAACTTTCAGGAACAGTTTGCATTTGTTACAGTGAGAGCAAGGGCTAAGGTTACAAAGACAGATGGTCTTCAACCGAAATCACGACTTCTCGAATCGCAACCCACTTGACGTTACCCTAGTCTCTTATCACATGCGACAGACACATCAACATGGCAGATGTATCAGAGTTGCCTCGTAAGTGCAAACAACTTTATTTATCAACCGGTAAACCAATAATATCTTGTATTCTGTGAGTGAAAGTGGCTAATGAATATTTCAGCAAGCCATTGTAACATCTTGCTGTCAATCTTGTAGAACTGACCTATGGGCCAGAGCTGTGGTAGAAGCAGATTCTTTTCCTCACTAGTTCGACCCTCTGGTATTTTGGTATCCTTATCAGGATATCAACTTTAGTGCACAAACATTCCAAAGTCCTTTACAAACCCAGGGAAACAAGCTAGGAAACTGCTTCAGACAATAGCAGTCTTGAGCCATTTTTAATCATCTCTCTCTCTCTCTCTGCTTCTATCATTCCTTCATTCCTTTCAGCTTCATGTGGAAATGGTGAGGGGGGTTTCCTCTCAATGTTTAATGTTTTTCATTCAAAATGAATGTTGTGTTATCATATTTTTTGAAATGAAAGCAGCAACCCCTCCCCTTGTGTGGAATGCCTATTAAAATGGCTGAAATGTGCCTGTAACTGCCTAATCTGAGAACAGCGCGTGAGCTCCACTTTCCATGCCAGCTACCCGCTGCCACCCCTAACGGACTGCAGTCCAATCCACATAAACAAGGCTCCATCCCTCATGCTGTGCCCCGAGGACCGTCCTCCTTATGACACTTTATTTTATCCATGACACAAAGTGTGTTGCACTTCCCCAGCAAGAGGAGGGAACGACACAGCATGGAATCGGGACAGTTGTCAGACTTCTCTAATAGACATTGTAATTATTTACTAGTTAAAGCATATAGAGTCATTTACTTTTTGAGGAGTCCTTTAATCCAAGTCTAAATTCTATCAAGCTACAATGGTGCTGAACCACGTGACATTTCACATGTTGATCAGTTTGTTTGTTTATTTTTTAATATATATTTGTTACCGAGTGATCAAGCACAAGTACTGGTTACACGTTGGCTAATAATGTACAGGTTATACATTGCAAATAAAACTTGAACTTGAATTACAATGTGAATAGGACTTTTTTTCTGTTAAATGAATGTGACATGTTGTTGTTGAGCCATCAACGAAGACTAAAACTGGCAAAGCTCTGCTTTACAATCGGCATCTTGGCACTGGGCCATTGGAAATAGATCTGTTTTACAAGAAATGCTCAAGTACAGATTTGGTAAGTGATGGTTTATTTAAATAAAATTAAGTCTGAAAAAAATAGTCATGTGAAAAAGTAACGCCACATGAAACATAATATGGACGTATAAGATTTGATCTCCATTTAAACAGTATCTGTGGAGGTGATATAACAAAAAATGAGGCCACTTTTACATTTTTGTAGTTCGTTGTGCAATTTATGCAAAATTTTCATTTATGGTTTTATGTGGAAGAAGTAAGTCCACCTCTACCTTGACATCAATATGTCAGAGGCTAATAATTAGAATCAGGACCAAATGATTAGAACAGGAGGTCCTCAATTGTGGTCCTGCAGATTTTCCTCCCCACTAATTTCCCAATTAGAAGACAGTCCTCGCTGATAATGAAAATTGCTATGTTACTGTTTGGCTTGTTAATGCTTTCATTCATCCAAGAGAACTTTTAATTGCACTGTAGAGTTTCCCTCTCTGAGAATGTTATCCATGCGTCTCCTGGACCAGAACAGATTTAAACTAAATGGCCCTTCCAATTCCACTCTTCATTTATTTTTTAACATTCTTTTTAGGGTTTAAAAGGAAGAACGTTTCCTTATTAACCAATATTTGTTAAAGAAAAATGGGCAACAATTAAAACTTCAATGCAGCTGCTACAAATTAAAGTATGTAGTTAAGGGTTCTGAATTGTAACAGGCAAGAGAACTAAAAGTAAGCACAAAAATGCTTTGCTTTAGTAGTAAATAAGTGGGTTCTAATTAAGAAATCGATTCAAGTGAAAACCTGCAGCCACTGCAGACCACCAGGTTTGTAATTGAGGACCTCTGAGCTACAGTGTAACTAAAATCTGTCTTTGAATGAAAGTGCTAATAAGCCATCTACGTTATCAGCAATGATTGTGTTTTTTTTTTTTTAATTTTTTTATTTAATTAATTTTATTGGGCGGCACGGTGGCGCAGTGGGTAGTGCTGCTGCCTCACAGTTAGGAGACCTGGGTTCGCTTCCCAGGTCCTGTGTGGAGTTTGCATGTTCTCCCCGTGTCTGTGTGGGTTTCCTCCCACAGTCCAAAGACATGCAGGTTAGGTGCATTGGCGATCCTAAATTGTCCCTAGTGTGTGCTTGGTGTGTGCGTGTGCCCTGCGGTGGGCTGGCGCCCTGCCCGGGGTTTGTTTCCTGCCTTGCATCTGTGCTGGCTGGAATTGGCTCCAGTAGACCCCCGTGACCCTGTAGTTAGGATATAACGGGTTGGATAATGGATGGATGGATTAATTTTATTGTAATCATTCCATACAAATAGATACATTTTTACAAAAAATAGGATTAAAAACAAATCGATGCCCACCCCTGAGAAAGAGAGCATGGCCAACGGAGTAAAAGTTAAAACTTGTAAACATACCTAAATTGATGAGTTTAATAGGGCAATAGAGATGAATGGAGAAGAAAAAGAAATGCAGAGAGAATTACTTCGTCTTTGCTTTAAGAGCTTAATCTAAAATATTATTGATTAGATCCTGCCAGGTTTTGAAAAAGTTCTGCACAGATCCTCTACCTGAGAATTTGATTTTTTCCAATTTCAAATAGTATAAAACATCAGTTACCCACTGACTTAAAAGAGGAGAGTTAGGATTCTTCAGTTTAGGAGAATAAGTCTGTGTGCCAGTAGTGTAGTGAAGGCAATCACAGTTTGTTTGTCCTTCTCCACTTTAAGCCCCTCTGTGAGCCCACTAAACACAGCTGTTAGTGGATTAGGAGGGACTGTGACATCCAGACTGTCTGAAAGGCACTTAACATCATGCTGGACCAAAATGTTTAATTTGGTGCAGGCCCAAAACATGTGGCCCAGTGAAACTGGAGCTTGATTGCAGCGTTCGACGATTGGATCTTGACCTGGAAACATTTTGGACAGTTTTAGGCGAGACAGATGTGCTCAATATTTAATTTTGAGTTGGATAATTATATGCTTTGCGCATATGGAGCTCGAGTGAATTCTCTCTGCATTGCTACTTTCCACTCCTTTTCTGATATATTAATTGAGTGATCTTTTTCCCATTTTTCTCTTGGATCTTTGAAAGGGGGGGACTGTAAAATAATTTTACATATTGCAGAGATGCTGTCTAAGTCCTCGAAATTGAGCAATATTTTTTCCAGCATGGAGGAGGGTGCAAGTTGAGGGAAAATCGGGCAGGTTCTGTTTAACAAAGTTCCTAATTTGAAGATAGTGAAAGAAATGTGTAGCTGGAAAGTTAAATTTGGAATGTAATTGCTCATAGGATGCAAAGACGTCTGTATAAAGATCTCTAAGCAATTTAATTCCAAATCTTTTCCAGATATTAAAAACTGCATATGTTTGCGAGGGTTGAAAGAGGTGGTTCTCTTGCAGAAGTGACACAGATAAAAGCTTCTCCATCTTAAAATGCTTCCTACATTGGTTCCATGTTCTGAGTGAGTGAAGCACAATTGGGTTATTAGTAAATTGGCGATAACTTGCATTTTTAGGGAGCACAAAGCAGGGAATATAAAGAAATATTGCAGGCTTTTATTTCTATTGCGGACCAACCCTGTTTATGTTCATCTATTTGTGTCCAGGTTTTTATAGCTTGTATGTTTGCTGCCCAGTAATAAAACTGAAAGTTAGGTAGAGCCATGCCACCTTCTGCCTTAGGTCTTCGTAGGGTCGCTCTTTGGATACGTGGGTGTTTTGAGTTCCAAATAAATGAGGTTATGGTTGAATCTAATTGCTTAAAAAATGATTGTGTTCTAATTAAGCAACTGGCTAGAATGAAAATCTGTAACCATTGCAGCCCTCCAGGACCGTGATTGAGGACCCCTGCTCTGAGGGCTGCTTTGTTACAGAGCCTGGGCAGCTCACCACTATGAATCCTGCAGGGGAGTTTGAGGTTAATGTGAGACAATCTGTCAGAAGACTGACTCTCAACTGAAAAGTGGACCTTGCAACATGGCAATGGCCCTAAACATAATACCAGTAAATCCACCAGGAACTTGCCAAAAGAGAAAGAAATGAAGGGCTCAGGAATGGCCAAGTCAAAGCATGGAAATGAATCCCATCAGGGATGCCGTGGGGGTATTTGAAACGGGCTGTGCATGTGAGGCACCCCTTAAATGTCACAAAGATTAAACGCTCTGCATATAGGGGTGCGAAAAGTGTTTGAGTCAGGCAGTTACAGAAAATGTTGACTTCAGGGACAATACCAGCTAACTTTTCCACCAATGGAAATAATATTAATAATCACATTTATATAGCGCTTTTTTCACTACGCAGGGTAATTTTTGTGAATAAATTATAACAAAGTCAGATTTTCATTGTTTCTTAAATCGCCTTTATCTAAAGGTGCTGCTTAAAGAAAGATCAAATCTTGACATGTCCACATAATGTTAAAAAGCAGAAAGAATTTCATGGGGTGTCACTTCTTTTTCACACGACCTTTCTAAAGCAATGCATTGATTCAGCTGCACAGCAGTTTAACCCTGAATTAATATTTTACATATATTTTCCAAAGATCATGAAAGAATTTACTGTACATTTCACGTTATTCTGTATACGCAGCATGGTGTCTGTCTGTTAATGGAAGGCCGAGATGTTTGGTGATGGCTCCCTGACTAATCCAGGATCTGAAACCGCAGGCGTTGGGGCGAATTGTGGATGGTTTTGTTAGAACCTGAGCCTCATTTAGTTGTCACCATCTGATCATTGGGGTCTTGTCAAGGACAACCCTCTCTCTCTCTCCCTCCCTCATCAATGCAAATGTTTTGACTCCTACAGCAGGAGGTCTTACCTCTAACTCTGGGCTGACCAGGTTTCATTGTTCCAGTGAGTGGGGTAGACGTAGTGAAGCAGATTAGAGTGATGAGCGGGTACTGTGGAAATAAAAACAAAGTGGAATTTCTTTTAAATTCTGCTGACTATCCTGCTTTGGGACTGGACATCTGGCCTGTCTTTCTCAATCGCATGTTCATGGACCATCAATCCATGTGGAAAGGAATCATTACTCAGCCTCTGTACATGTACAGGGTGGCGCACGAAAAACCGAACCATCTCTGACCGGCTGGCTCAAGCTATTCTATAGGCAGGTGCCGTCGCAACATAGATGGAGCGACATGTCACACTTCTCGCGAGTCACTTTCTCGAATTCACAACATCTTCACAGAGTAACGAGTTGTCAGCAAAGCTTTGTGGACACCAAGATCACCGGATCTATCCACTTGCGACTTTGCAAAGCAAAAAGTGTATGCCAATAATCCAAAGACATTAGAGGAACAACATTCGGAGAGCGGCTGAGCTGCGTCACGTCTATGACAATATGGTGTGGTATGCAGAAAAATGTATTGATGCACAAGGAAATTGCTTCCAGCACCTCCTCTAACCACTAAGTACAGATTTTTTGTATTGCGTATCTTTCGTTACGTGTACGGGCTAAGAAACGTACGTCGACGTTGGAGTCCGAGATGGTTCGGTTTTTCATGCGCCACCCTGTACAATTTGGAGGGCCAGCCCCATTTCTTACAGGCTTGCTTAGGAAGAAGAATTTAAAGCAATATAGTTGTAGGTGGCCCTCTACTCGTCTACGTTCAAACACTGGAAGTCCTGGTTGCAATTTCAAGTGCGGTGCAGTGAGCCAGAATTCTGTACGTGGCTGTAATTCGCCTGTCATTTGTATCTAAATATTTATGTAGAGTTTTCAGTTTAACAGTAAATGTCCTTCTATGGTGATCAGATCATAGGTAGTCCACGCTAGATGGCAATACAGAAATGGGGTTTAATTTTGAAAGTAGCAGTCTGTGTGTTTAATTTTTGGGGATTGTTTAAGCAAGAAAGACACAAGTTTCTAGGTAAGGTTAAGCAGGTGACAGTTATTTGTGACGAGATTGCAGGTAAGGTTTCCTTCTGGTGGCTCTTTCATGAAGGTCATGTCTGTTTATGTCACGCTACACAGTACAGCAGTGCACCACCTCAACTTTCTGTGCTAACCCTGCCTGTTGCTACCATGGAGTCATATTTTGGGGATTTGCTTATCCTTTCTCCACAGGATACATTATCTGCTGTTTTTCTCAGTCTTCCAGATCCTGATTTGACCTCCAGTAGTCCCTTTTAACTGCCATTTTTCAGTGACATTTCAGACTGTGGGAATTGCTAGCTGGAAGTGCTTTGATAATCATTTTCTAGCCTTCCCCTGCTGTGTATGCATCAATTAGTTTCATTTTCAGATCCTCGGAGGAGCTCATACTGGAGTGTTGCACAATGTTTGAAGTGTCGAAAGAGTTAATTAGGCTCTGGAATTGTCATCAGTGGGCTGATCCTGGTGACAATTCTTGACCAAATGCATCCCTTGTGAGCCAAGCCAGCCTAGACATAACAGTATGCACTTCACTGCCCAAAGAACTGCTGCCATTACAGTTCACATATCGCTCCAGTAGATCTGTGGACGATGCCAAAATTACCAGCCCATCTGAATGAGAGAGGAGAGAATTGCGTGTCAGGCTACTTACGGACTAGAGTTCAGCATTGAACACGGTAACACTTCTAAAGCTCGGGGACCTGCGTCTGAACACTTCACTGTGCAGCTGGGTTGTTAACTTCTTGACAGGCAGACCCCAAGTGGTTCAAGTAGGTGGCCGCACTTCATCATCCCTCACGCTCAACACAGGCTCTTCACAGGACTGTGTTCTGAGTTCTCTATACATATCACTGCGGGCCTGATCTCTAACAGCAAGCAGCAGGTTTACCTGGATGAAGTGGAGATCCCGTCACACTGATGTCTGGACAACAGTCCTCTCCTGAATGTCAGCAAGAAAAAAAGACCTGTGGACTTTGAGAGAAAATGGCACTACCATCCTCTCAGTATTAACAGCACTCCAGTGGAAGGGATGGGGCGGTCATTTCAAATACCTCTGCTTCTACATCACAGAGGTCCTTACCTGGTCCAAGCACATGTACACCTTGGCGAAGAAGGCACAGCAACATCTGTACCTCCTCAGACGCCTGATTCAAGTACTTCTACACATGCGCCATCAAAGGTATCCTGACAGGAAGTAGTACATCATGGAGCAGGACCTCAAGGATCTGCAGACAGTGGGGCAGTCAGCTGAAAGCATCAGGGACCTGTGCACCCTCTAACCTTTAGGACGTCTACAGTAAGCGAAGTCAGACGAGAGCAAAGAAAATGATCAGAGATACCAGCCATCCCAACAGCGGCCTCTTCTTTTTGCAGCAGCCAGGGAAACGCTATGGCTGATTGAAGTCCAGTTCAGAAAGACTGAGGAGGAACTTCTGTCCACCGTCCAGCCACATCCTAAACGAGGACGGGTGCTAGAGCTACATGATGGCCTGCTGTTGATTCTGCTATATTGTCATTTATTATTTACTTATTAAATATCTTTATAATTTTAATATGATGCATACTATCTGTACATTAACATTTACACAAACATGACATTGTTGTAGTCTGCAGGGAACTGTATATATATCGAATGTAATAATCCATATGTAACTAGGCAAAGTAAATTCAACTTAAGGTACTTTCGTCTAAAGCGAGTAGCTACGCGCAGTTTAAGTGAATGGACACCCTTGACGTTTGATGACAATCCTGTAGTGTATCTCCGTTCCCGGCACGGCAGGTTTTTGCAAGCAGGACTTAAGGAGATCAAGTGAAAAGGTCCGAATCTCAAACTGGAAGTAAACTTAACTTCCTACCGAGCCACCTGCAATCCCGTAAATAACAAGGTCAAAATACTTGCCACGCCCATGCTGACGCATCACAATTCGACGAACTCATCTGTTGAGGACATGTGCGACAGCGGGCAGCAAAAAGTCGAAGAGAAATTACCAGAGGAGACCCTGAAACGTTGGGAGAGGTCAGACTTTGGGATCGCGGAGGGAGGGAAGTGAAAAGAAGTTGTGATAATAAAACCATCGGATCACAAGTTGTTAATTCGACGCGCGGGTAACGAAGTACAACTTGATGTATATGATACGCTAGCACGTTTACATACACTTTGACGGAACAGATCGGTGATACGGAGACAGCGTTCGCGTAGATTAGCTTGACATTTGTCTCCGCCGGGGAGTCAAAATCGGATAGCGACAGGCTTCTTTTGCAACGCCCACTTCCGAACACTTCGATTGGCTGCTGCTTACGTCTGTCAGAAAAAAAAGAGCCTTCTGATGTATAATTGATTGGCTGCTTCTTGCGTGGTCTTACACCATCGTCATTTTTCTGTCCAATTACTAAAAGAGTTGAGTAGACAGACACGTGTATCAGCCAATCGATGTCAAGAGACAATCTGGCTGCTAATAGACTTTTCTGCCAATGGTAAAGTTGCCTCTGTTAAAGTCGTGTTTGGCGTGTTAAGTTGAGGAACGGAAAGTGACTAAGTAAGAGTAAGTACAGTTTACCGCAGGCTCCACAGATAGGGCTTAGAGGACAAACGTGTCTGCAGATTTTAGTCTTAGCCACAGTCTCGCTTCTCCTTTTAGAAACTATTTTTGCTGAATTTAATGCTTGGTTTCCTGTACGTGCGCATAGTTGATTTCAGTGTTCTTCAGCCTTAAGAAACGTATCCAAAAAGTTCGTAGTTGTCAGTTTTATTTTGTGGATGTTGTTGTTCTCAAACTTGTACCTTTAGTAATTTCTAACGTGAATTTTAATATTAAGCATTTGGCAGTGAAGGAGTTGTGTGTATGTGTAACTGGCAGTAAATTAGTAGCCTACTTGCAGTTTTTCCATGACAAGCTCGCATCATGCAATTTGGTAAGTGCAATCAGTAGCTCTCCATAACAACTGAAAACTGCAGCAGAGTCTCACTTGTATAAAGACATGTTGAGGTCCATAAACATACAAGGTCAATAACAAATGATTCACAGACCCTGCTTTAAAATCCTTATCTGTCCCCCTGAATTCCTAAGGTTGAAGAGTGTTGCCCTAAGATGCGCTTTATCTTGAGAAATGGAATGATGGATGATGGACAAACAGTTGGTTTTTGTTACTGCGTCTAAGGAAGTACCCAACACACACTCCCTTAAACAGACGCACGTGTCAAGGAATGGGTGAGAAGATGAGGTTACCTTGTGAGACTGCAGGGCCTTGCTGCCCATATGTTTTCTGAACCCACGTAACCAAAAAAGGGGGTGTACCACATCATGAGACCTACCTGAATGATGGTGTGTTGGTCTCCTAGTTTGACTTCCAAACTGCCAGACCTAAACAAATGGACTCAGTAAGTTGTCATAAGTGTGCCCCATAGTAATCTTCAAATTGAACTTTTCTGACTAGCCAATTTCATCTCACTCTGCAGATGTTAGAACGGGCTGGAGATCTGGGGCCTCATGCATAATGTTGTGTGTAGAATTCGCACTGTAACAAGGTGTATGGACAAAAGTGGAAATGTGCGTGCGCACAAAAAAATCCAGATGCATAAATCTGTGCGAACGCCAACTTCCACGTTCTTCCGCTACATAAATCCTGGACAGTGTGAAAAATAACGCACCTGCTGCCCCACCTCAACTCCTCCCACAATTACCCTCTTTGAATATGCAAATTAATATAAATAGCCCTTAAGATTAGCCTTCTGTGAAAAGATAATGGCAAAAGGACATGGGGAACCAGACAAATTTCAGTGAATACCAAGTGAAGGAAAGGAAAAACATACTATTGGTTGGTTTAAACAATGGTATAAACAACAAAAGGAAGTTGATCGAGTGACATAGCGTGTCAGAGAAACTTGAAAGCTCAAGTTGACAAAGTCGCACAGTGCCCGAAATAAAAAAGAAGTCGCATATCAAAGTCGCCATGAAAAGATGAGTCGTAGCCCACCGTCTGAGTGTCATATGAAAGCTTATTAAGGTACAGAGGAAAAAAAAAAAAAGTTACACAGTGGGGGAAAAAAGCAAGAAATGTCAAATTTAATCTTGAAATGTCCACTTTAATCACGTAGATTATTTTGTCATTAAAGTAGAACAACATAAACTTCATCTTAAAATCGTTTCATTTACTAGTTTCTCAAATCCCATCGTAACTAAAGTAGTACGTTAAATGCTTTGTTTTGTATTTGATCTTCTATGTGCTCTATGTGTTTGAATCACTACGTGCTTCCGGGTTTTTTCTTCCTCCGACAGGACACAGAATCCATTACATTTGTGATATTACAGCTGTCTGAATAATTAAAATACTGAGATGTATATGTGATATCATTTTCATGATGATAGGAGTTAAAGCATGTTATTAAACATGGGAACACAGTGGCACAGTGATTGTTCATGTCTCACACAAGATGCCTCCTGTGCCATGCGCAGCCTTCAATGAAATACTTTATTGTAGCAGTACTGTCTCTCTCAAACGTACTAACCTTCAATTCTTGTCTTTACTTTTCTTTCCCCAAATACCCAATCGCCACACATTCAGCTCTCTAATAGACGTTAAGCCATCTGTAAGCTTACAACGACGATTCTTCAAAACCTTTAAAGAACATTGAAATATCTTCGTAGTACATGTTTAATTATTCTATCCATCTATCCTTCCAGTGTCGCAACAGCTAGAATACAGCACAAGGCAGGAACAGTCTGTGAACGTTTTTAATTATTAACAATACAGATTATTTAAATGAAGTTAAAGTTTTATCTGTATGATATAATAAACATATTTTGCTGCATTTCATCTTAAAAATTATATCGTCATCATATGTAAATACGTGCTTTATAAAGTGGCTCAGGTTGTGCAATATTATAACTGTAGTGCAAGTTTACAATGAGGTAATTGTACAGTCGACCCTTGATATACGACTGGCCTGACATACGAACAACTTGATTTACGACCAAAATTTTTGTTTTGATTTATGACCAACATCTTGTGTTACGACCCGAATGCGGTCACGTGTATCCGCTTGTGCGATTGTAAACAAACGTCCGAGAGCGTTCGTAAGCGTCAGTCGGAGCCCAGATACATGTGTTTGTGGACGTAATTTCGGTCAGTGCAATGATTTATCTATATATACAGTGGGTACGGAAAGTATTCAGACCCCCTTCAATTTTTCACTCTTTGCTATATTGCAGCCATTTGCTAAAATCATTTAAATTAATTTTTTCCCTCATTAATGTACACACAGCACCCCATATTGACAGACAAAAAAAAGAATTTTTGAAATTGTTGCAGATTTATTAAAAAAGAAAAACTGAAATATCACATGGTCCTAAGTATTCAGACCCTTTGCTCAGTATTTAGTAGAAGCACCCTTTTGAGCTAATACAGCCATGAGTCTTCTTGGGAAAGATGCAACAAGTTTTTCACACCTGGATTTGGGGATCCTCTGCCATTCCTCCTTGCAGATCCTCTCCAGTTCTGTCAGGTTGGATGGTAAACGTTGGTGGACAGCCATTTTTAGGTCTCTCCAGAGATGCTCAATTGGGTTTAAGTCAGGGCTCTGGCTGGGCCATTCAAGAACAGTCACAGAGTTGTTGTGAAGCCACTCCTTCGTTATTTTAGCTGTGTGCTTAGGGTCATTGTCTTGTTGGAAGGTAAACCTTCGGCCCAGTCTGAGGTCCTTAGCACTCTGGAGAAGGTTTTTGTCCAGGATATCCCTGTACTTGGCCGCATTCATCTTTCCCTCGATTGCAACCAGTCGTCCTGTCCCTGCAGCTGAAAAACACCCCCACAGCATGATGCTGCCACCGCCATGCTTCACTGTGGGGACTGTATTGGACAAGTGATGAGCAGTGCCTGGTTGTCTCCACACATACCGCTTAGAATTAAGGCCAAAAAGTTCTATCTTGGTCTCATCAGA
>JANRMT010062846.1:27100104-27118309 GCA_026402145.1 Polypterus bichir lapradei | reverse complement strand
CAAAGAGTGAAAAATTGAAGGGGGTCTGAATACTTTCCGTACCCACTGTATAATTCACTAAGACACATAATTGCTAAGGAAGGAAGAGAAGGTAACAAAGGTAAAGAAAGCGATTGTTAAGGGATGTTAGCTAGCGGGCTGGCGCGGCACATGATGATGTCATCAGGCTGAGTCAGCACCGGCTTGCTTTGGAGTGTATTATTACAGCAGTTCACAACACGACCAGCTTTGAACTGAGTGCTCGACTACTGTCATTATTAACGTGAGAAACAGCGATCACAATCGAAACGAAGAAGGAAATTGTGCGGAAATATGAGAGTGGCGTTCGTGACCGATCTCGCTAATATGTACAGCATGTTGAAATCCACCATCTTGACAATTTTACAAAGAAAAAATTTGCATAAGGAGGCTCCTCCTAAACAATAACCACCTTCCGTTTCATTCTCCTCCTCCTCCTCCTCCCTTCCTGCAGCCCAAAGATGTCAAATTAAATGGTGAGTACAGTATGAAATTGTTGTTTCTGGTAGGCTAGGCATTTTTTATAACTTTTTGGTTAGTACATTAGAAAAATTATTGGTGTTTTGGTAAATTATGCACATTACGAGTATACAACCCTTTTTTATTATGAAAAGGTTAAGTAAGTGTTGCTGTGGGAGGTTCGGAGTGCATTATGGGTATTTCGATTATTTCTTATGGGAAAAATAGTCTTGACTTACAACCAACTTGAGTTACAACCAGCCCTCGCGAACGAATTGAGTTCATAAGTCAAGGGTCCACTGTACTTATAACTACAGACAGTTCTACAAGGAGCAATTGATTGAGTGTGTTTATAGCTCTTGGGATGAAACTGTTTCTGAACCGCGAGGTCCGTGCAGGAAAGGCTCTGAAGTGTTTGTCGTATGAGAGCAGTAAAATAGACAGCATGGCTGAGGCAGCGTGTGCTTGATGCTGTATCCCGATAATTCTCTTTCCGATCAGCTGCTGTAGATCTGTGATTCCCCACTCGGATACATTGATACAAATACTCTGAGTGGTGCAGTGAGAGTAATATGGAAAAAGATGATCTGCTGTGGCAACCTTAACGGGAGCAGCTGAAAGAAAAATAAGAAAAAAAGGTGCAGTGAGAGTAACAACGCTGAAGCAGTTATGGTGTTTAGAATAGTTTGGCCATTCCGTGGACCATTATATTGTTACAAGTTAATTACAATCAGATGCATTAAACTAATAAACAATATGTGGTTAATTTCAGTGTATTTATAAAGCCGCGTCAGGGATGTGGATCTAAAAAAGAAAGGGAAACCACACAGGAACAGTAGCACTGCTTTGACGCTGGGTGCCGCCAGTTTGCAAAACCGAGCGCAGAACTTGCGTATGACAGGGTATGAGGTACCGTGGAAATGTGCGTGACTTTACGCCAAGTTTAGGTTTTATACATCGTGATTTGAGTGTGGAGACGTTCGTATGCAACATTTTTGTGTGTACGCACCATTTATACACGAGGCTCCAGGTGACTGGGAAGGCTGCTGCTTATTGTCTTTCATTTGAATCCTTCCCAGAATTTCAGAGCCTTTTTGCTGAAAAGCCCCCCTACAGATAGTTGCACAGCTGACATTAAGGGTTGCCTCTGATTGACAGGTAGGTTTATTGCTGACATTTTTGTGCCAGACAGGTATGCTGCTGACATTAAGGTTTACTTCTGATTGGCAGCAATGATCAGATACCCTTTGGCATTTAAATGCATGGGCTCATGCAGCTTCTGTCACATCCTCGTCATGCTGAATCCTCAAGTTTATGTAGCTTAGCTTACTAAATGTGACAGTTGCGACCCTATAAATGTGTAAGGCAGTAACATCTTGACTTTCAGTAGTGGAAGTGGCCGGCTGTTGTACTGTGTAGAAAGGCCAAGAGCGAGCCTCCTCCTGCTGCTGCTGCATAAAAGGCCCATTCTCACTTCGGGGCTTGGATGCGCACTGTCGCCAATGGGGTAACTCCTTTAGCTCCACTGGCTAAACTGTGTGTTCTGTAATCCAAAAGCCCCCCGTTCAAGTCCCAAAGACGCTTAGGGAGGTTGTGCAGCAGTTGGACGGGTTGACACTCTGACTGAATCGGTGACGGCCTTTTTTTTTTTTTTTTGAACCACACTTAAACTAAGCTGCTTGGTGGTCTGACTGTAGCTTGGCTGCTACTTGTCTCAAGTCACATAAGCCTTCATCCAATCAGTCTGTATTATCGGTGGGTGAGTGGGGCTGACTTGATTCATTATAGGATGGCGGGCTCTCATGCGCCTTAAGCTTAACGCACTCAGAAACACACACACACACATTCTCTATCCACTTAAGCACTGATTATGAGTGACACCTGAGCATTCCAGTGTAGGAAATTGTGTAAGGGAACCAGTTAGAGGGGCTTGGTTTGAGCCCACCCAGGGACAACAAATTCATGCAGGAAATTTAATAGTTTTAACTTGTGTTTAGCCCACCCAGGGACTCCAAATAACGAGTTTATTGAGGTACGAAAAACAGCTAATTCATTGATGTTAATCAATCACTTAATTAATTATCAGAATTGCTGCACCCCTCACACAATGAAACAGCTCGGGATTCCAGTTGGCAACCCTCCAGGCAGACACGCTGTCCAGTCCCACCCTCCGGACTGCTGCGGCCTGGTGTTACATGGGCGTCCCCTGGCCTGGTCCTCAACAATGAGGGTCTTGTGAGTCACGTTACATGTAAGTCGTACCATAACTGACGCTCCCTCACAATGCAGATGATGTCCCTCATTCGGGACTCCATGAGCAACACAAAGTCTAACCAACTTTACCCAAAGATTCTCTGGAAAGACACAGTGGTGAAAGTAGCCAATCCGATAGCGGTATTCATTTCTCCTTGCTGCTGATTGGCTGCTGCCCTGTGACGCATCTCCGGCAGATGCAGCCCAGCATTCCTGCATCATAAAAGTTTACGGCGTGTAGCTATCTTGAGTGTTTCGCTGAGCGTGGTCGTGTTTTTCGTTTTGATCTTCTTAAAGCCCTAAGATGCCGCCCAAACACCCTGCACCTTCTAAGGCTTCTGGCAATGGACCTAAGCGCCAGAAGAAGGCTAAGACACTTCAGGAGAAGGTTGAACTACTGGATTTGCTCCGGGAACTAAAAAGTTATGCCATAGTAGCCGCCCGAGGAGCTGTAAATCCTCTGCTTTGCTGTGCAGTCATTATCTTCATTACATACCTTCATCGTGCTGCACAGGTAATTCATCATCATCTTCAATCAATATCATTCATTATTGGTGAGTACCTGTACATTTTACTGTATTTTTTATTAAATTAAATTATTACATATTTACCCTACTTATACCACAGAAAACGCGCCTGCATGAATTACAGTACATATAGCAGTAACATCGGTATTTTACATTCTAGCACCGTAGGTGACATAGCAGTACAGTACTGTGCAGTATACGGGTTTACCTTTACATTCTTTATTTTTAGGTAATGTATTAAGCTGAGTTTGAAATTAAATTAAGGGGGGGGGCATACTTAGGGTTTAAACTATAAAAAAGGCATTTATAGGCATTTTTTTGACCACATCCAAAATTCACGGTTTTTCACAATTCGCGGGTGCTCGAGGAACGTAACCCACACGAATTACGGGGATCGTCTGTATATAAAATCCAACGCCTGTCTGTATGTCTGTCCGCTTTTCACGGGGCAACTACTTAACGGATTTAGATCTGTTTTTTTTTTTCTAGAATTTGCTTGAACATTCCGGTTGATTTTGCGACTTCTCTCATCACACTAAGTATCATAGTTCGCTTGCAGGAGCGATTTATTCGTGCTAAGCCAAGACACAGGCTGCGGGCTGAGGGCAGTGGGCAATGGGACATCAGTAGTGGGGAGCGTTATCGTGCAGTCCGGCGTTACTGGTATTGACATAAAAGGCAGAATGTGCGACAGACAAACATAACAGAGGAGGCCAGCTGTTTAAGGTTCTGATTTTTGTTGCCACAGACAAACAGTTTTACATACCATTGCATTGGAGTGCCCTCTTGTTTTTGCTACGTTATCCTTTTGTGGTGGTGTGCTGTGCTGTTGCCTTCTGCAGCTCGCTGTTAGGCTTTTTGTTGTGCCCTCTGTAACCTCGTAGGGAAAAGCGTTACTCTTTCTGGCACAAGAGAAGTCCTCTGCTGAAGTAGTACTGCTTTTCAGTTTGGGCCCAGTCACTGGCACAGAGGTTGGCCTGGGAGAGTGGATCTTAGCGTTTGTTCAGGGCTGCCAGCTCTAAGTGTCTCTTCATAGAACCTTCCAGGCCAAAGAAAGTTTGTAAGCTTTTTTTTTTTTTTTTTTTGTCCCTTGGGGAGTGGGTGGCTTCTCACCCCAAAGAGAGTGGCCTCTTCAGCTTACAGATGGAACGGATTGCCAGCTTTCAGCTCCCCCAAGGGAGAGAGCAGCTTATCAGCTTTCAGGTCTCCACACAGAATGTCTTGTTAGCGTTTAGCTTTCCAAAGAAACTGAGGAGATCAACGCAGCTAGTTTTGAAGGAAGGTGTAACCTCTGGTGACTGGATGAAGGTCTTCTCCAGTTGCAGATCCAGTGCCTGCTTACAGGTGTGTTGTTTTGTCCTTTTGTCCATCGTGTCCAGCCACAGTTCAAGTAGCAGTTGTAAGCCTAAGACGAATGCCTTTTTGTCTGAATGAATGTCTACAAAGTGTCAGCTCAACTCTGATTTATACTTTTGTTGTCAGATGAAGTACATGGTTAACCAGAGTTTTGGTGGAGCTGCAGATCAGCCATCCACTCAGGAATGGAGGTCAGTTGCAGCGATAGATAGATAGATACATAGATACATACAGTGCATCCGGAAAGTATTCACAGCGCATCACTTTTTCCACATTTTGTTATGTTACAGCCTTATTCCAAAATGAATTAAATTCATTTTTTTCCTCAGAATTCTACACACAACACCCCATAATGACAACGTGAAAAAAGTTTATTTGAGGTTTTTGCAAATTTATTAAAAATAAAAAAACTGAGAAATCACATGTACATAAGTATTCACAGCCTTTGCTCAATACTTTGTCGATGCACCTTTGGCAGCAATTACAGTAATCCCTCCTCGATCGCGGGGGTTGCGTTCCAGAAACCGCGATAGGTGAAAATCCGCGAAGTAGAACCCATATGTTTGTATGGTTATTTTATATATTTTAAGCCCTTATAAACTCTCCCACACCGTTAACATTATTAGAGCCCTCTAGACATGAAATAACACCCTTTAGTCAAAAGTTTAAACTGTGCTCCATGACAAGACAGAGATGGCAGTTCTTTCTCACAATTAAAAGAATGCAAACATATCTTCTCTTCAAAGGAGCGCCGTCAGGAGCAGAGAATGTCAAAGAGAGTGCTTGCTAAGAAAAGCAAACAATCAAAAAATCAATACATGCTTTTAAATATGCCGAAGTATGGAAGCTCCGCGATAAAGCGGGATTTTGTAGAGGAGCGTCCGTATCCTCTGTGCAAACAGCCCCTCCGTCAGGCGCAGAGAATGTAATAGAGGGTGAGAAACTAAGAAAAGCAAACAATCAAGCACCGCGCGGGAAGCATATCATTGAGGAGTTTTAGTTAATACTGTATGTAATACATGCTCTGATTGGGTAGCTTCTAAGCCATCCGCCAATAGCGTCCCTTGTATGAAATCAACTGGGCAAACAAACTGAGGAAGCATGTACCATAAATTAAAAGACCCATTGTCCGCAGAAATCCGCGAACCAGCGAAAAATCCGTGATATATATTTAGATATGCTTACATTTAAAATCCGCGATAGAGTGAAGCCGCGAAAGTCGAAGCGCGATATAGCGAGGGATTACTGTACAGCCTCAAGTCTTTTTGAATATGATGCCACAAGCTTGGCACACCTATCCTTGGCCAGTTTCGCCCATTCCTCTTTGCAGCACCTCTCAAGCTCCATCAGGTTGGATGGGAAGCATCGGTGCACAGCCATTTTAAGATCTCTCCAGAGATGTTCAATCGGATTCAAGTCTGGGCTCTGGCTGGGCCACTCAAGGACATTCACAGAGTTGTCGTGAAGCCACTCCTTTGATATCTTGGCTGTGTGCTTTGGGTCGTTGTCCTGCTGAAAGATGAACCGTCGCCCCAGTCTGAGGTCAAGTGCGCTCTGGAGCAGGTTTTCATCCAGGATGTCTCTGTACATTGCTGCAGTCATCTTTCCCTTTATCCTGGCTAGTTTCCCAGTTCCTGCCGCTGAAAAACATCCCCACAGCATGATGCTGCCACCACCATGCTTCACTGTAGGGATGGTATTGGCCAGAATGCGATCGATGGTAGACTTCTTAGGCGTAAAACCAGACTGCTCCAGGCACTGGTAGGTGAGCAAGTGATCACAGATCCTACTGAGGACGACCCTAGCAAGGACCATACCCGGCACCAAGAGCAGTGTTATCCCCCTGTAGCTGATGCAATCCAGGCGATCATCCTTCCCTTTCCAGACAGGGACGACAAGTCCCATTTTCCAGTCAGTTGGGATGATGCCATTCTCCCAAATAGAAGCAAAGATTGCTTGCAATGCCAGGAGGACAGCTTTACCACCAGCATGGAGAAGTTCACCCCGAATACCACAGATCCCTGCAGTGAGAACAAGTCAATTAAAATGAGTTCAAAAGAAGCAAAAACAGGTCACTCATTCAGAAAAGGGTTAGAATGAAAACCTGCAGCCACGGTGGTCCTCCAGAACTGGAGCTGGCGACCCCTCGATTAGGCCACCATAGTGACTCACCACAAGTTGGACTTTTCACTTTCAGTTACATCCATTCTACAATGAAGTGGAACACCAGAACTACTTCTGAGACTCCAGTGATGGTGTAAATGTGACATTTTAAAGTGGGTGAATGCTTATGCAGTAAATTATTTTGTGTGTTATTTCTGTAATTAATTTAGACCATTAATTCTGTAATTAATTTAGAACATTTTGCAGAAATCTGCTGTTGTTTTGACATTACAGTCATTTTTTCAGTTGATCAGTATCAGTAAAGTTAAATGAAATCCACTCTGCTTCAAATTTATATAACAAATAGTGCTGGGCAATGATTACAATTTTTAATCGCGATTAATCACAGACTATAACAACAATCACATTGTTATGTGCAAAACTCAATAATGATCTCAAAAGTAGTGTATTGTGTGCATTTGGTTTGAAAACACTTTAAACAAATAAGGTGCTTTCAAACAGCAGTATTCCCTTTACATAGTAGCAGTTAAAATACTTCTTGTAAATCTCGACTTAAACTTTAACGTAATCAAATCAAATATAAAACCAAAGCTATTTGCTACTGCCAGGGCATTAACGTTTTCTCTAGTTTGCTGTTAAAAAACAAGTTACCCTCATATGCCCTGCGGAGGGCTGGCGCCCTGCCCAGGGTTTGTTTCCTGCCTTGCGCCCTCTGTTGGCTGGGATTGGCTCCAGCAGACCCCTGTGACCCTGTAGTTAGGATGTAATGTGTTGGATGATGGATGGATGGAAGTTACCCTCAGAGTCCAGAGCCACGATCACAACATTATAACAGGCACCTTCCGAGCAACAGCAAGTTAACATTTCTAAATCTGTTTTCTGTTTTATCTGAGCAGATACCAGCAGAAACATTTTCTTTTATCAGGGAGCAGCATGAACAGTTGATGTTCAGCAGCAACTCTTTGAGGGATAATGTTTTTACCAAAAAACTCAGTTTTCTGAAAAGCATACAAAGCAATGGTTTCACACATAACTCAAAATAAAACGTCTGTTGCTGCTTGTTGTGCCTGCTGTTGGCGGCAGCAGCGGCTGTGCGGGGGGCGGCTCGACGGCCAGCAGGAATGCACGGTGGGCTGGCAGTCTTTGTGAGACAGGGGTGCAGTGAGACCTCCTGTCATCGTAAGTGTCTGTCCTCCCAGGTGAGCGTTGCCAACGGTGCATCAGCTACACAAACGTGTTCAGCACCACGATCAACTGATGCCAGTACCTCAGTTTTGTTTTCGATCTCCATCTCCAGTTCACTTGCATCAAAATTGGAGTCTGACAAGTCAGAGTCCGATTCAGCGATAATACGAAAAAAGTTTTGCTTTGAGCATTCACTTTGGTGTATCTCCACATGCCATGTCAGAAGCTGTTTGCTTTTCGCTACTCATGCACGCGCAGGGACTCGGGGTCAAATCAACAAAGCTAACTTTCCTTCTAGCAAAAGCGTATCGAAATGCGCTGTAAAAAGAAGATCACTGATCTCTACCGATTGCTAGCGAGACTGAGGCTTTCAAAATAATAATAATAACAAAAACTACATCAGCACGTGATAAAATAATTGTCGGCGTTAATTAATCTGTTAACAAGATAATAACGCGTTAACTTGCCCAGCCCTATTAACAAATACTGTATAACAAACTTTTATAACAGTTAAATGGAGCCACTATTTTTAAAATTGCTTTGAGTTGCCAATTGACTTTTGCTTCATGTAGACAGCCAGGGTCTAATATCACTCAGCCTGCCCTCTGAGGTTGGCATTAGCTTTGTGCATCGGCATTTTATCGACCAAATAACTGAAAGATGTGTGTAAAAGACCTCTTGACCCAGGTGCCACATCCGTTCTAAACAGTTGATCACAGAACACGTAGTACGTAAATCGAGAAGCTGGGATAGATCTCTGTGTGACGGTGATTAATAAGGAAGGCACGACGCACATTTTAGAGCAATTTGTTTTAAATTGTGGCCCAAGAAGTGCAAAATCCATTCAAAATAGAAAAGCAAAGCTGTAACCCAGAGTATATATTTAACACCTAGACTTTCTTCTATTTAACTTAAGGAGAATAAAGTGTTGGGTAAATTTAGGATGCATTATTTGAGGCCACATTTACTGTTTTCCAATTCAGTTTGTGTCACTAAATCTTACAGTACAAAGAAAAGCATTTGTTGCTTGTCCATGTAGTGGAAATTCAGCACAGGGTATAAATAAGTCAGCAGACAAAGATTACTAAACAAATCGGTGATAATGAAAAGGCAATAAATGTTGATAATATGATACTACTGTATTAACTCAAAAAATAAATGTCAACATGCAACATCAGCCAACATTCAGGCAATACAAGTAAGCGAGCAAGCAATGGGTGGTTAATAACATCGACTCTGTAGTGCAAACAGTGTGGGTGCTTCCATAATGGCATCTTGATTGCAAGCTGAGTTAACAGGTTAATGGCCTGCAGGCGAAAAATATGTGAGCCTGCCGATGGAATTGCACAGAATGCTACAGAACAGCATGCTGGATGTTATTAGTTTTATGAATGTGGTGTGTGTGGTCTGAAATAATGAAACAGTTCTTCCTTCAGGTAAATACAAGACATTTCATTACAGAAATGCGACAAAGTGTGCTTAGATAAAACACAGCAGAAGAGTACAGTGAATGAGATGAACAGCCAGAGGCGACTGCGGTTTAGTGTTAAGGTGGGACAGTGGTAAAGAGGAACAGAATACAAATACAGGTAACTGTTATTATTAGTATGTGACGGCAGATGATGACGTTTAGTGCATGCATTGGATCAAATCGATCAAATCAAACGTTATTTGTCATATACAAATTATTCATATGGTACAATAATACAGTGAAATGCTTAGTTGCTTAACTCCCATAACTGTGCCTTAAGACAAATATAATGGAACAATAACGATACTTATTTAGAAATCATTAATAGAATTATAAATATGTCTCTCTATTATATAAAAAAAGTCCTGGGACGAGACGTGACTTTTTCAGAGAGATAATTTCATGTCCCGTGAGACGAGACTTTGTGCCTGGGGCTGTAGATAAAAGACAAAGAGTAGATGACAAATTAGAACAAATTAGACAAATTAGAATCGCAAAGATGTTCAAAAATGTTGCCGCAATACACATGCAGAGCAGGTTAGAGATTATGAAAGTATTAAAATTGGAAAGTCTCAAAAAAATGGTAGTAAAGATCGCATTAGCGCAAACAAATGGGAATTATTACTCGGTGAAATAACGGAACAGCGAAAAGAGATTGAATATATGGACATAGGTGATATGACAAAAGTATGTAGATATTGTTCATCTTTAAATATTAAGTCGGAGACTTGAAGATCGTCTGCTTCTTGTTGCCATCAGGGAAATGTGTTTCTTCCCAATGAAGAGGCGTATCCGCGGGAATTAAAAGATTTGTTGTTTGGTGAAAGTGAAATCCACATACGCGAGCGGCAGAGACGCGAAGTGGCTGGCGCATAGCGCAGGCCACGGGGTTGGCGAGCGGGGGCAAAGTCCCCTAGTAATAAACTATAATAATCTTCTTCTATAATACGCTACCGTGGCTGTTCGTTTCTCTGTCCTCTGTCCAGGATTTTAAATTACCTGTAGCTCGCAAACCATTTGAACGATTGACCTGAAATTTGGTACACATATACTACATGACGTCTACTATCCACTTTCGGGGTGATGACTGACCTCCAAGGTTATTTCCTCTTTTTATTTTTATTTTATTTAATTGTAGAATCAGCTGTCAGCAGTGGCCAGCAGGGAGGCTGTGCGGTGCATGCATACAGGCACTGTTCTCATTCCCTCTCCCTTTGCCATCACTTCCTCTACCTCTTCATATCTTAAATCATTCCTGAGGCAGATTGAAGACTTAAGTGCCAGCTTAAGTGAAAAATTAAGGAAAACGTACTAAACACTGAATTAGTTTTAACGCAAAAAGATGCTGACGAAAGAAGAGAAGAAGTGGGCCGCTAGGAGAAAAGAAGAGCTGCTCAGGAAGCAGCTAGCGCATCAACCTCTGAGCAAACGAATGCTAAAAGAGTATGAAAACTAGGAATGCTCAAGTCAAGTGTATTCCGTTACTGGTTTATAAATAATACTAATAACTAAACAGATGACTTCACTTCAATAACTTAATGTGAGAGAGTTCACAATAAGGCATCACGTATTTCTAGACAGTTTCCTTATTTAACATGCAGGTGGACTGTGGACAGAAGCACCTCATCAGTCTCTCTGAAGTGGACTTTAGGAAACCATAGCATTTACCTGAAGAAGAAACTATTGTTGAGATGGCCAGTGTCACATATAATTTTCCTTGCACTGGTTCAACATGGCTTGGCTTGGATGTCCTGGATGTTGGTGAGTGCTCACCCTGTGATGTGTTCAGCTGTCCGCACCACTCTTTGCAGGGAATCACGGTCCTGCTGTGTGCGGTTCCCAAACCAGGCGGTGATACTTTCTGTCAGCACACTTTCTCTGGTGAATATATTGAAGTTCATTAGTTTCTAAGAGGGCAGCCTGAAATACCTGAGGCATCTGAGGTGGTACAAACGTTGCCATGCCTCCTTCACTAAGGTGCTGATGTGCTTAGACCAGGTCGGATCCTCCGTGATGTGGACTCCGAGCTATCTGAAACTGTACACCTTCTTTGCCTGAGTGCTGTTACTACTTTTGGGGTGGTAGTGCCTCAGCTGTTTACTCCCAAATTCCACAATCAATTCCTTTGTCTTGCTGACAAGAGTTAGAGTGGAGAATGATGTAAAGGGAGAACAACAGTAGACTCAGAACACAGCCCTGTGGAGTCCCTGTGCTTAGAGTGAGGGATGATTAGGTGTGGCCACCCACTCTAATCACCTGGGGACTGCCTTTCAGGAAGTTAAAATCCAGCTGCAGAATGAAGTGGTGAGCCATAGGTTCCTGATCCTGGTGATGTGGTTAGAGGTGATTATTGTGTTAAGTGGGCAGCTGTAGTCTACAAATAGCGTTCACACATAGTTCACTCTCTTACTGTTGTCGTCTGATCCAAGGCACATGTGGCAGCGTCTACAGACAATAACAAACTATAAAACAACTACTCCTGGGTATGACGTTAAACTGCATCTGGGAACTCTTTGGGATTGATGGCTGGATCGGCTCCTTCCTGTGGTGTCCGATGTTATTCCTTTCAAGAAGCGTATTATGAGACTCAGATTAAGGCACTCTCTTGGTGCCTTGTCTGTTGTCTCAGTAACTGTGGTGAGTGATGTTTCCGCAAGGAAGACATTTTATTTGTAATTTCGTTTGGCGGTTGATGGATGGCCGTGAGGTGACACTCCTCTGGTCATGGGTGACTTCAATGTGACCACTGGTACTAACAGGGCTGGCTATGAAGATTGTGTCGGTCTCTGTGGGTCTGGTGACCATGGTGAAAGTGGCTCCACATTTTTTGACTTTTCAGAAGGTCAGGGCAGATCACTGGATCCTGGTTCCAGCACCCTGAGCCGCATCATTGGACTTGGTACTCCAATACTGTTGGTGCAGTGAAGGAGATCAATCATATCCTTGTGGGCAGATGCAGGAGGCTTCTTCAGTACTGCAGGGTCTACAGAAGTGCCCAGCTTGTGAATTCTGACCACAGACTTGTTGTTGCTACTCTGAAGATTCAACTTAGGTCCAGTAGGCTACCACCTACTAGGAGAATGAGGCTGGACCTGGCAAGACTCCAGGATCAGGCTGTTTCTGAAGAGTCTGCATACAGCATGTGTGAGGAACTTGCAGAGTTGGCTGTGACTGCTGATCCTAATGTGATGTAGGAGACCTTTCATGACAAGACCTGTGTTCCTAGAAGGTGGTGTTTCATCTCACAGGTCACCCTGGAAATCATTGAGAGGATTCTCAGCACATGGCTTGATAGCAACTCTGGTCTGTACCAGGACCTGAGAACGGCATCTGCAAGGGCTCTGAGGGCAGATAAGGAGACATTTGTTAGAGGAATCTTTGAGCAAGTGACACACCATCTATGGTCTAGTGAACCAGATCCTGTTTACAGAGGAATTGAAGCATTAATGCACATCTTAATCTGTTCCTCCTCAGAGACTCACAGTCAGGATGGGTGATAACGCTGTGATTGTGACCCACTGGGCTGGCTGCTTTGAGCAGCTGTTTAAAGCTGATCCTCCAACTAAGACTTAGGACATCTCTGGGTCCACCTTTCTTGAGGATGATCCACCAATTAGCTGTGAACCACTCAATCTCACTGAGATTGTGCAGGTGGTGAACCAGCTGAGGGTAGGGAAGGCTGCAGGGATCTGTGCTATCTGGGGTGAACATCTCCAGGCTGGTGGTAAGGCTCTCCTTCTTGCATTGCAAGCAGTCTTTGCTTCCAATTAGAAGACGGGCATCATCCCAACTGACTGGAAAATGGGACTTGTTGTCCCTATCTGGAAAGGGAAGGGTAATCTCCTGGACTGCGGAAACCACAGTGGGGTAACCCTGCTGTCGATGCTGGGTAAGGTGCTTGCTAGGATCATGCTCAATAGGATCTGTGATCACTTGGTCACCTACCAGAAACCGGAGCAGCCTGGTTTTATGCCTTTTTTCAGTCATGTCAGCGTATATTCAGCCAATTTTCCAAATTATGTGGTTTATTGAGGAAACCCTGGAGAAGTGGAGATATGCTCTGGAGAGGAGAGGAATGAAGGACAGTAGGAACAAGACAGAATACGTGTGTGAATGAGAGGGAGGTCAGAGGAATGGTGAGGATGCAGGGAGTAGAGTTGGCGAAGGTGGATGAGTTTAAATACTTGGGATCAACAGTACAGAGTAATGGGGATTGTAGAAGAGAGGTGAAAAAGAGAGTGCAGGCAGGGTGGAATGGGCGGAGAAGAGTGTCAGGAGTGATTTGTGACAGACGGGTATCAGCAAGAGTGGAAGGGAAGGTCTACAGGACGGTAGTGAGACCAGCTATGTTATATGGGTTGGAGTTAAAGATGATAAAGTCAGAGAGCGAGATTGTGTTGGTTTGGACATGTGCACAGGAGAGATGCTGGGTATATTGGGAGAAGGATACTAAGGATAGAGCTGCCAGGGAAGAGGAAAAGAGGAAGGCCTAAGAGAAGGTTTATGGATGTGGTGAGAGAGGACATTCAGGTGATGGGTGTAACAGAGCAAGATGGAGACAACAGAAAGATATGGAAAAAGATGATCCGCTGTGGCAACCCCTAAAAGGAGCAGCCTGTATAAAGAATATATGCACAGATAATAATGCAACCCCTCTTCAACATACCGAACAAGGATTAGTAATAATAATAATAAAAATAAATCTAGCAGCAGGTTGTGAAATTCATTAATTAATTCAATGTTGCTTAAAATAATTTTGCGATTCCTCCATGTGGAAATTATAATTTAAATGCAATAACATACAGTACAGTACAGTTAAAATTACGACTTCAGGTAAACTCTATGTAGATATGTGTCTGTATTTATCTGTTTTATCATTTCATGGCCTCTTGCCAGTTTTGTATTGTTGTTGTTTTACTTAATGTGATTTCACTCTCTATGGCGTATGTTGACCTGCACCAGTTTATTCTGTCCTGCTGGTTATTCATTTATGACAGCTAACTGAGCCTAAAATCAAACTCCTTTGAACAGGATCATCTAACTAGACACACCTTATACTGTACATGCATTGTCACCAATAAATAAATAAAAATGTAGTATGTATGTAAGCATTCAAATATCACAATATCATAAAAGACTTACAGACAAATTCCAACTTTTGTTATCTTTTCTTTTATTAGAAACTCGAATACTAGATCAGTGTGACAGTGACACACCTTCATAAATAGAGGTACAAGTTACCGTTGTCCTCTCTGTATGACAACTGTACCGCTGGCATCACACCTTGCATCATTTCCAAAACCACCAAGACGGTGCACAGTGGAAAGAGAAAGGAGAAGAGGCTGGGCAGGGGGCCGAGTCTGTCTAAGGGATACATTCAAGTAGCAAGTGGGGCACCTTCAATGTTTAGCTTGCATAGAAGAGCGTAGGCTGGAGATGTGGACCTGCAGCCCACCTTCAAATTCCTTAGGAGGAATAGTTAAGACAAATACAGCAGATGGCGTGGAAGAGCACTGACAGCGATTTTATAACATATTTAATATCCAGAATGCCTTGCATTTGCCATGCACTAGTCAAAATCTCATTATCTGACTGTTGTGCCCACAATATTAGAAGCAATTTTTAGTGTCTTATAATTTTATTTGATTTGATCTATTTCATTTAAATGAACATTGTAACAGCTATTCTTATTTTTTTATTGACATACTGTAACTGTGACCAATATGACTGTCGATTTATTCCGCCCCATCCAGTCTCATACATATTAATGTCCTTGATACAATATAATTTTTCACATATTCATGATAATATGTACATATATGTAAAAGCCATAAAATGGAGCACAAAACTGTATCAGGACTTGAAAATAAAATATAATTACTTATGTCCACACAACAAAAAATTTATCTTTAATAAATATAATGCACAAAAAAATTAAAGGACCACTTTTTAATCAGAGTATAGCATCAAGTCAGTGAAACTTGTGGGCTATTGATCTGGTCAGTTAAGTAGCAGAGGGGCTTGTTCATCAGTTTTAGCTGCTTTGGTGCACTAGAGGGGTAACAATGAGATGACCCCCAAAACAGGAATGGTTTAACAGGAGGAGACCACTGACATTTTTCACTCCTCATCTGTTTTTTTCACTTTAGCTACGGTCAGTGTCACTACTGGTAGCATGAAGCGATACGTGAACACTACAGAGGTGGCACAGGTAGTCCAACTTCTCCAGGATGGTACATCAATACGTGGCATTACCAGAAGGTTTTCTGTGTCTCCCAGCACAGTCTCAAGGGCATGGAGGAGATTCCAGGAGACAGGAAGTTACTCTAGGAGAGCTGGACAGGGCCCCTCGTAGAAGGTCCTTAACCTATCAGCAGGACCCACCGGCATCTGCTCCTTTGGGCAAGAAGGAACAAGATGAGCACTGCCAGAGCCTACAAAATGACCTTCAGCAGACCACTGGTGTGAATGTCTCTGACCAAACAATCAGAAACAGACTTCATGAGGGTGGCCTGAGGGCCCAACATCTACTAGTAGGCCCTGTGCTCACTGCCCACCCGGCACCGTGGAGCTTAATTGGCATTTGCCATAGAATACCAGAATTGGCAGGTCCACCACTGGTGCCCTGTGCTTTTCACAGATAAGAGCAGGTTCACCCTGAGCACATGTGACAGATGTGAAAGGGTCTGGAGAAGCCATGGAGAACGTTATGCTGCCTGTAACATCGTTCAGCATGACCGGTTTGGTGGTGGGTCAGTGATGGTCTGGGGAGGCATATACATGGAGGGACGCACAGACCTCTACAGGCTAGACAACCACACCTTGACTGCCATTAGGTATCGGGATGAAATCCTTGAACCCATTGTCAGACCCTATGCTGGTGCAGTGGCTCCTGGTGCACGACAATGCCTGGCCTCATGTGGCGAGAGTATGGAGGTTGTTCCTGGAGGAAAAAAGAATTGATACCATTGACTGGCCCCCACTGTGAAATGAAACAAATAAAAAAAAATCATTAACAGAAAATACAAAATAATATATAATAAAATAAATAAATGAAAAGAAACTGAAGTCAGGGACTGAGCCCTGATCACATCATGATATGCTTCTCCACTCACTTAAACTAACCTGTCAGAGTTGGACATTAGATTAGATTAGCAATATACTTTATTAAGCTCCAAGGGGAGGATGCATACTGCAGCAAAAACAAAAAATACATACCTTAGATACTGACTCTAAAGTACAATATCAGACAATAGAATAAAACATACAATTCAATGAATATTGTGCTAAAATAACTGTAGTAGATTGAAGTTTGTACTATTTTCATTTGGCTTATTGCAGGAGTGAAGGATGGGGCGTCAGGTGGAAGCATTGAACTGCCTAATGGCAGCAGGTTAGAAAAGATCACCAGAGGCGCTTCTTATTGCACCATGGAGGTGTGAGCTTGTGGCTTAAAAGTACTCCAAGAAAGCACCCCCTGCATGGGATGGGCAGAATTGTTCATGATGGTATCCACTTGTGTCACTATCCTCTATTCCACAACAGCCTCAGAGGCTTTCCCGTGATGATGCTGGCTTTTCTGATGTTCATTCATGCATTTTACATTACCTGAACTTGAGGTGCTTCCCCAGGAGACCACCATATAGAACAGCGTATTGGCTACTATGGTCTGGTAAAACATTTCCATTAGCTTTCTTCACACATCAAAAGGCCTGAGTAAAGTACAGTCTGCCCTGGGTTTCTTATATAGCGGTATTTTGTTCTCAGACCAGTCCAATTTGCTGTTCAAATGAACGCTCAGATACTTAGATGATACTTTACCTGTCCCCAAGGAGAAATTAACATTTTACAGAAGCTCTATATATACTATATATATATATATATATATATATATTAGGGGTTCCCCCCTGCTCGCTTTGCTCACCAACCCCCCCGACCTGTGCTACACGCCAGCCACTTCGTGTCTCTTCTGCTCGTGTTGTGAAGAGGGGGGCTGAACACACCCCAAGGAGACGCGGTCGCTCCTCCGAAACCCCCTCTTAAACGGTGATACAATGGTAAACAAATATTTTTTTTTTTTTACCTCCTCTTTGCTCGATCAGCTGCATCTCGCGTGGTGCTTCAAACATTTAAAACCCTGTGCAGCAGCTGTCCTACTGTTTTTTATTTCCGGTACCAGGCATGGTTAAATCTTTTGGCACAAAGTCTTGTCTCGTGGGATGTGAGTTTGTGATATTTTTTAGTTTAAAATTGGAATAAAAATCTGAAAATGTTATAACATCATATTAAAGTTCGATAAATTCTGAAAAGAATGATACCAAACATATATATGTAGGTTTTAAAATAAGCCCGATTTAAAGTGTGACAAAAACGTGACATAAAAAGTCACATAAAATCGTTGCACTTTTAGGCTTAGGATTTTATATATAAAGAGTAGATATATATATACTAGCTGTGTAAGCCTGTGTTGTAAAAAGCCTTGGGTCCTAGAAACTATTTAAATCTTCAGAAAAAAAAAAAACTGAAATGTAAAGAAGTCATGTAATTGAAAGGAACTACTCTAGACATCTCTCTCCTTGGAGGATTCGATTTGCAGTTGTGCATTAGCGGCGGGAGGAAAAGTAAAAGGGATACCATTTTGCCGATGTTAGCGGCTAAGCGACTTTGTCTTTCTTCTGAGGTTTCGTTTTGCTGACGTGCTGGCCTTGCTTGTGTTATTAGCGGCTAAGCGAGTTTTCTGTTTCCTCAGAGGTGGAGCTCTTACCCTGACTCCATCTCTCACTTCCGGGCCGGACAGACACACACACTTCCA
>JANRMT010062846.1:27046292-27100004 GCA_026402145.1 Polypterus bichir lapradei | reverse complement strand
ATATATATATATATATATATATATATATATATATATATATATATATTTATATATGCGCTCCTCCACCTTCCGTTTGAGGATGCCCCACAGATGCTCAATAGGGTTTAGGTCTGGAGACATGCTTGGCCGGTCCAGCACCTTTACCCTCAGTTTCTTTAGCAAGGCAGTGGTCATCTTGGAGGTGTGTTTGGGGTCGTTATCATGTTGAAATACTGCCCTGCGGCCCTGTTTCCGAAGGGAGGGGATCATGTTGTCCTTCAGTATGTCACGTCTACAATGGACTGTAGCTCCCCAGTGCCGGCAGCACTCATGCAGCCCCAAACCATGACACTCCTGACACTCCCACCACCATGCTTGACTGTAGGCAAGACACACTTGTCTTTGTACTGCTCATCTTGTTGCCACACATGCTTGACACCATCTGAACCAAATAAGTTTATCTTGGTCTCATCAGACCACAGGACACCCATGTCCTTAGTCTGCTTGTCTTCAGCAAACTGTTTGCGGGCTTTCTTGTGCATCATCTTTAGAAGAGGCTTCTCCTGGGACGACAGCTATGCAGACCAATTTGATGCAGTGTGTGGCGTATGGTCTGGGCACCGACAGGCTGACCCCCCACCCCTTCAACCTCTGCAGCAATGCTGGCATCACTCATATGTCTATTTTCAAAAGACAACCACTGGATATGAGGCTGAGCACGTGCACTCAACTTCTTTGGTCAACCATGGCGAGGCCTGTTCTGAGTGGAACCTGTCCTGTTAAACCGCTGTATGGTCTTGGCCGCCGTGCTGCAGCTCAGTTTCAGGGTGTTGGCAATATTCTTATAGCCTAGGCCATCTTTATATAGAGCAACAATTCTTTTTTTCAGACCCTCAGAGAGTTCTTTGCCATGAGGTGCCATTATAAACTTCCAGTGACCAGGATGAGAGAGTGTGACAGCAATAACACCAAATTTAACACACCTGCTCCCCATTCACACCTGAGACCTTGTAACACTAACGAGTCACATGACACCGGGGAGGGAAAATGGCTAATTAGGTAAAATTTGGACATTTTTCACTTAGGGCTATACTCACTTTGGTTGCCAGCGAATTAGACATTAATGGCTGTGTGTTGAGTTATTTTGAGGGGACAGCAAGTTGACACTGTTATACAAGCTGTACACTGACTACTTTACATTGGATCAAAGTTTCATATCTTCAGTGTTGTCCTATGAAAAGATATAATAAAATATTTACAAAAATGTGAGGGATGTACTCATTTTGTGAGATACTGTATGTGTATATATATATATATATATATATATATATACACAGTGGGATGCAAAAGTTTGGGCAGCCTTGTTAATAGTCATTATTTTCCTGTATAAATCGTTGGTTGTTACGATAAAAAATGTCAGTTAAATATATCATATAGGAGACACACACAGTGATATTTGAGAAGTGAAATGAAGTTTATTGGATTTACAGAAAGTGTGCAATAATTGTTCAAACAAAATCAGGCAGGTGCATAAATTTGGGCACCACAAAAAAGAAATGAAATCAATATTTAGTAGATCCGCCTTTTGCAGAAATTACAGCCTCTAAACGCTTCCTGTAGGTTCCAATGAGAGTCTGGATTGTGGTTGAAGGTATTTTGGACCATTCCTCTTTACAAAACATCTCTAGTTCATTCAGGTTTGATGGCTTCCGAGCATGGACAGCTCTCTTTAACTCTTTAAAGTTTCAATTATATTCAGGTCTGGGGACTGAGATGGCCATTCCAGAACGTTGTACTTGTTCCTCTGCATGAATGCCTTAGTGGATTTTGAGCAGTGTTTCGGGTCGTTGTCTTGTTGAAAGATCCAGCCCCGGCGCAGCTTCAGCTTTGTCACTGATTCCTGGACATTGGTCTCCAGAATCTGCTGATACTGAGTGGAATCCATGCGTCCCTCAACTTTGACAAGATTCCCAGTCCCTGCACTGGCCACACAGCCCCACAGCATGATGGAACCACCACCATATTTTACTGTAGGTAGCAGGTGTTTTTCTTGGAATGCTGTGTTCTTTTTCCTCCATGCATAACGCCCCTTGTTATGCCCAAATAACTCAATTTTAGTTTCATCAGTCCACAGCACCTTATTCCAAAATGAAGCTGGCTTGTCCAAATGTGCTTGAGCATACCTCAAGCGGCTCTGTTTGTGCTGTGGGCGGAGAAAAGGCTTCCTCTGCATCACTCTCGCATACAGCATCTCCTTGTGTAAAGTGCGCTGAATGGTTGAACGATGCACAGTGACTCCATCTGCTGCAAGATGATGTTGTAGGTCTTTGGTGCTGGTCTGTGGGTTGACTCTGACTGTTCTCACCATTCGTCGCTTCTGTCTATCCGAAATCTTTCTTGGTCTGCCACTTCGAGCCTTAACTTGAACTGAGCCTGTGGTCTTCCATTTCCTCAATATGTTCCTAACTGTGGAAACAGAGAGCTTAAATCTCTGGGACAGCTTTCTGTATCCTTCCCCTAAACCATGATGATGAACAATCTTTGTCTTCAGGTCATTTGAGAGTTGTTTTGTGACCCCCATGTTGCTACTCTTCAGAGAAAATTAAAGGGAAACTTACAATTGACCCCCTTAAATACTCTTTCTCATTATAGGATTCACCTGTGTATGTAGGTCAGGGGTCACTGAGCTTACCAAGCCAATTTGAGTTCCAATAATTAGTTCTAAAAGTTTTGGAATCAATAAAATGACAATGGTGCCCAAATTTATGCACCTGCCCGATTTTGTTTGAACAATTATTGCACACTTTCTGTAAATCCAATAAACTTCATTTCACTTCTCAAATATCACTGTGTGTGTCTCCTATATGATATATTTAACTGACATTTTTTATCGTAACAACCAACGATTTATACAGGAAAATAATGACTATTAACAAGGTTGCCCAAACTTTTGCATCCCACTGTATATATTGTGAATAAGGCGCTATATAAAGCGCCCGACCCAGCACAGATTCACACTGAGGCACGTGTAAATTGAACAGAAATCTTTTTATTTTCTCTTCATCCGTGGGCGCACGTCTTCCCCGTGTCCCACAGGCCCAACACAGTCCCAAACACTTAAACAGTTCAAACGCTCTTCCCCTGTGGGGCACGTCTTCCTCGTGAACCCCACAGGTATAACACAGTCCCAAAGCACCTTACTTTACACACAGCAATCCTTCCGCTGGCACCACCACTCCTCTCAGGCAACCTCTTCCTCCCGATTCTGGCCCAGAGTGGTGGTTGCTGGCTCCTTTTATGGCCCTCCCGGGAGTGCACCTGTTGCTTGTTCACCTGTTCCCAATTGCACTCCCGTGTGGGCCCGAAGATTAAACCAGCTGGGCTTAATTATCTCTGCCTCGCCCCCTGGCGGCCATCCTGGGTCCCCACAGGGTTGGGGAGAACTCCATTTCCCATGAAACCCTGTGGGAAACTGAGGCATCATCAACCAGGGAGGCTGCCACCAAGCGTCCTGGGGGAGGTACTGAGAAGTTCATGGCTGCTCCCCCTGACCATTTACAGCAGGGTCGTCCCGACCGGGCATGGGACCCGGCTGTCCATTACAATATACAGTATGTATATATATATATATATATATATATATATATATAAACATAAAACAAGCAATAACCCCCTCAAACACACATAAGAACGTCTGACCTGGGTAATAGAGAGCTGCTGCTGTGAATAACAGAGCTGTAGGTAGTAGTAAGAGATAAGATGAGGTCAGACCTGTTCAGATGTACCACAGGTTTATATTGAAAGTCATTAACATTTGAGCAGAGCAGGTCCAGCTTGTAGTGTTCATGAATGGAACATGCTGATGGAAGTTTATTTCCTTGTTTGAAATCACCGGTATTCAGAATGATTCATCATTGAGATATTGGTAGTGAATCATTTCTGTGGCTGAGACAGCCAGTGTGATGTAACTTATCTCCTTGGCCACTAACGTGGACTGGATAATGACTGGTCACAAAGGTTCCTGGACACACCAGAGGTCCACCAGCAACTCTTCTGCCTTGTTAAACATCATTTGCAGGTGGGTCTCCCTGCACCGCTGGACAAAGGCCTCCACCAGCCTCCTGTTTTCCAGTGCCCTTTAATTCAGGGCTGCACCTGGTTGTTCTCCAAACCTTCTAGAGCCACATGTTTTTTTCTGTTGTTGTGTGGTGGCCTAACACTTCAAATGCAGTCTTTTTATGGCGTAGTATAGGCTAAAAATGGCATTAATTGTTTTTTATGATGTGTCATTTTATTTTTCTTTATAATTGTTTCAACATGGAGAATAAAACTGTTCCATACATAAACCCTTAGCTGCTTTTCAGAGCTTTCTTCTTGTAAGTCAGCATTGCACATCCTGTATTCATAATTAATGTTCAATTTACCTGCATGAAGCTCAAGTCAATGACAGTTAAATTTGATCGACAGCACAGCAAAGTCAGCAGCAGTACAGAAGGTACAGCAGAGGCTTTTATAAAAGGAACAGCAGGTCTTAAACTGAAGAGCAAGAAAATCTTCAAGTGAATGTTCAGGCTGATGGAGCATCACAGACAGATTTAGGGAGATTATTGTTCTAAACTGACTAGCGACAAAATGGAATGTTTTGTTCCTTTGGTGTGGGTAGCACTGTATTGAATGTAACCTTGCAATTCATTTGCAGGAAATTAGGATTTCAGTGGAGTGATATTTTGGGGATATTTTTAATGTATATTTTGAATAAGGGTTTCAAAATTGCCAATGTATGCTTTAGTCCCTGAATACAAGGAAAGTATGCATAAAGAAGGAGATATTGGGAAAAAGTGCAGACCAAAAGCAGAATAGAAGAGGCAAGTACTCTGTGAGAGCCATCTTAAAACCCACATTTTTAAAGACATCATCCTTACTTCAGGTTTTTAATAGCTTCTGTTTCCACTTTAGGTTCATGGGTGCCAAAGCCTATCCGGCGTGGATGGTACACCTGATCATACACACTTACACAAAGTTCATTAAAGCCAAAGTTTTGCCAAGGCAGTCTTAAAGATCTTTCTTTTTCTTGGGTGAGGGTTGAATTTTGGTTTGTTAAGTTTAACTTGATTGTATGGAATGCTGTTTGCTTCAAATCAATAAAAAAGGCAGTATTAAAAATGTTGGTCATGTTAGGCTGATGTTACTTTAGTTTTATAACACCAAAAATGAGGACCTGTTCAACATTTCCATCAATAAGCTGCCAGTTGCCAGTATGTGCAGGAAATCTGAAGTCCAACACAGTTTAGTATTTGTTTATTCAATTAAATACATATGGCAGGTCTTTCTGGAATTGGAATAAATCTATACTAATAAAAGGCAAAGCCCTCACTGACTGACTGACTGACTGACTCACTCACTCACTCATCACTAATTCTCCAACTTCCCGTGTAGGTAGAAGGCTGAAATTTGGCAGGCTCATTCCTTACATCTTACTTACAAAAGTTAGACAGGTTTCATTTTGAAATTCTACACGTAACAGTCATAACTGAATCCTACTTATGTACATATATACGGCCATAGCCTGCAGTTCGGTCGCCATGTGAGGCAAAGTTGCGTCACCCATCACCACGCCTCCCACATAGTTGGCTGCCTGCCTATATTGCGTCCCCCATACCCACACCTCCCACGTAATTGAGTGCCTGCCCGTATAAGGCCGTCCATCAGCAGCAATCCAATAGACACGCTGCCGCTACGAGGCGTTTGTCATGCCTAAGACGAATACGATTTTCACGAGATACAAGTTTAGTGAGAAGACGCAGGGTATAAACGAGACTTTTGATCATTTTGTAATGGAGTTAAAATTGCTGGTGAAGGACTGTGCTTATTCAAACGAAGATGAGATGGTCAGGGATAGAATAGTGTTTGGCACAAACTCAGCAAAAGTGCGAGAGAAACATTTAAGTGCCGGGTCTGAGCTAACATTAAATAAAGCCGTGGACATCGCAAGATCGCACGAGATAGCACAAGCACAGCTGAGAACCTTCGATAAATGTACTCCGAGTGGCTCACGTGAACTGACTGTGAACGCAGTACGCACACAAAAAGCAAGAGCTCCAAAGAGCACTGAACAAAAAACGCATTACACAATTGAGAAGGCAGCAAAAGAATATGAAGCTTGTGACGCATACAAGCATATTCATAAGTGAAGCTACTGCGGAAACAAAGCACACGGTGGAAAAAGTCAATGTCCAGCTAAAGGAAGACAGTGTAAAAAATGTGGTAAATTGAACCACTTCGCTAAAGTTTGCAGGACTGGGAAAGGTAAACCCGTGCATGCAGTGTGTGATGTCTCAGATAAAGAGGAAGACGAGCTGTTTATTGATGCAGTAAGAAAGGAACAACCCTCTGATGCTGAACAAGCCTTTGTAGACATATCAATAGGAAAGCAAGGTGTAAAGCTTAAGTTTAATTTAAGTTCATAGACACGCTGCCGCTAAATATTCGCAGGCAAATCCACAACTTAATACCGGGAATGCCTGTTAAACATCTTAGATTCATGAGTACCGATTTGGGTAGTGAACACTTCGATGAATGAAACCTGTTATCTTTACAACGGTTGACAAACACGGAATGTAACTTGAACACAACACATCCTCCAAATATGAACCTGATTGAAAGAAATAATGATAATCAAATCCTTGATGACAGCAACATTCATAACAGTAACAAAACAATTACATTGACAATCATGTTACGTGATTTTTAAAATGTTTACTTTTCTTTTTCATAACTTCTTTAACACACTACTTCTCCGCTGCGAAGCGCGGGTATTTTGCTAGTATTTAATAAAAGATAGACAGGGCAGTCTGGGGAGATTAACACTTACTGTGGTGTTTTCTTGGAATCCATCTTCTCAAAACTGTATTCTTTTGCTCACATTATACTGGAAACCAGTGGTTTTCAGTTTCATCCATCCATCCGTCTATTACAAAACACATCTATCCTTATATATAATTTGATGCTATCCTTATGTATGGTGTTTGCGTCAATACCTCGACTTAATACAAGCTAAAACCATGCAATGGGACTCTGCCTCTGTTAGAACATAACCTGGCAAACACGGACGCAGTATTGCAGGATTGGCTAAGAATTTTCGAATGCTTCAGTGATGCCGCTGGACAGCTGAGTATAGTAAGTCGGTGTTGGTTCGAGCAGATAACAGTAAGTTCGGTTGGTTTTTGGAACGTTGGTTTGGTGGGGCGTACTTTCCAGGACTAACATCGTCTACTGACTTAAACACTTCGACAGCTCCGGAATTGTAAGTAATTTAGAACGTATCACCATTTGCTTGGTATGTCGAAATCTATCTTTGGGCAGTTCGGTTTTGGCATCTGTCCTTCTGACATCTATTGGCAAACTGAGTAATGACGGCTCAGTATTAACAATGGTCATTGTTTAAATTTTAGCTGATCTCAGATCTAAAATGACCACGCCAACATAATTATTACTCCGACTCTGATTAGAGTCATATAATACGGTTTGTTTTGAAAATTTGTCAAATTTTGTCAAAAATCAAATGAGGTGCGCCGAAGAGCTGAGTTCACGTCTCACATCCCTGTTTAAACAGGAAGCTCTTCATTACATCGGCTGAAAAGGTCTATTTTAAGCACAAATCAGTGCCATGATAACAAAATCATTTCAAGGACTTAACAAAACAAATAATTCTTTGCAGAGAAAGTATGAATTTCACAAACGTAGAATTCGTAGCCCAGTTCGATCGGGCTCCCAGTCGCTAGTTATATAATAAAACGCTAAGATCTGTATGTGATGACCTTCTGATGATGAATGTGATGATATATTTTATTAATCCCTGAGGTGAAATTGTCTTTTCGCATGACTTTTGGAGGTCAGAGTGCGGGGTGAGCCATTGTACAGCACCAGTGGAACAGTTTTCAAGTTAAGGGCTTTGCTCAAGGGCCCAACGGAGTAATCTGAATCAGATACCAACGCAGATCCTTAGCTACTGTGTAAAGAAAAATGAACTGCTTGCAAGTTACTAAGGGTTAAAAAACTGACAAAACTGTTTTGCTATAACGGCAGGTCATAAGACCGGGTGCAGTAAGCTGACCAAGGACAATTTCCTTTTTAGGAACTCGTCTGTTAGACACAGGAAAGATGACTTTTCCTTCTTTAGGGCCCCATCTGCAATGTACACAAAACAGAAACGGTTAGCCGATTCGCGCAATGTTATTATTATTAGTGGGGGGGGGGGGGGGGATATTAAAAGTCAATCGAAAAAGGAGAACTTTGCTCTTCTGCCTTTCAACGTAGAATCCATGTACTCATCTGTGACTGGATGAATGCAGATTGATTGAACTATTCCTGTCTTCCTCGGAGGTTACTTCCACACTACCAAGCTACCTAACTGAGCAATGTAAATGGTCAGTTTGGCTTTAGTGACATGTTTGAAAGAGGAAGTGTGAGACACACGAGGACGGGTAAAGGCATATGAGGCAGGCTGAGACCACCTCCTTCAAAGGCGGCAAGTATAAAACCAGATAGGAGGTGAGAAAGGGACATCAAAAATAATGACAGGGTCTGAAAAGCAAGCTTTACGTTCACGTGCACACAAATACAGCAGAAACGTGCTGAAGGTCCATGTAGAACAAGAGATAGCAAATATTTTTCAGTTATTCTATTACCAGTCTTTGACAGGTAGCGTGGCTGGTTTAATACAATTCACGTTAGATAGAAACCGACCCTGGACATAGACATCATAAAGGTTTTGGGCAGCCACCCGAATTTTTTTTCCTGACTGCAAAAAGTTGATTTGAAATAATCATGATGTGCATAGAACAGAGTCCAAAACAGAACCGACTGGCCTTGGCCGTTTTAAGCAAGAATAGGGGAAATTACATCACTGGCGCCAGAACCAGAAGTGACGTCATCATTGGTCCCAGAAACGGAAGTGATGTCATCATGACCAGAGGTGACATCCTCGTTGGCGCCAGAAAACTGGAAGTGGCATTTTCACCGTTGGAACCGGAAGTGATGTCATCAGCGGTTTTGGAATCAAGCAGGATTTCCCGGGAATGGTCTGAAAGAGACCGAGAGAGACAGTCAGCGCACTCCGCCGCCCCTTGGTCCGGTGTAGAATTACTATTATTTAGGCCCTTTAGCTGTTTCCCATGTACATGTGTGTGACAACCGGATGCCATTCCATTCCAGGGCACAGTCACATTCACTGGCCATCTGGACCAGTAGTCCCAGTATATGTCTTTGAACTGAGGGGAAAAAATGAAGAATGTGCAGGCCCCACACAGAGAGTGAGGTAACCATACTTATCACTGCATCACTGTGCTGCTCTTTTCAGATTCATCAACAACTTTTGGTAACGTTGTAACTAGTTTTTGACAAGTCAAGTCAATTTGCATCAAATCAGGTTCATCATAATCAAGCCTGGCAGTTTTCTCCTGGAAGGTAAAGTTGAAAGTCACAGTTTTCCCCCAGGGATAATAAAACTTTGCCTAACCTAACCTTTATAAGACTGTATAGTTTTATAGGGTCATTATTGTCTTGTGTACAGAATACAATGGAATTCTTAGTTGCATATGAAGAAGCCCCCATTTGCATCGTGTACCCCCTTGATTTAACTCTGTTTTTTTCTGTGTCTGAGGGGAAAAGTGTCTTGACATTCAAGAGTATGTGCAAGAGCCACAACAAGGTCAACCACCCTGCAGCAGCATCTTGTGACATTCATCACTGTACATTACACAGATTAAAAATATAATTTGAAAAGCATTAATTTCCATGGTATATAAAGTGTTCCACCTCTTCTATGTAAGCACAATCATTGAGGCATTTAAAAATGTTTTAAGAATGAAAAGTCTTCCTAATATTATTGTTCATTACCCCTTGGGGCTTATTTTGCTGGCAGCAAGTCTTATTGCATTAAGAGCCAGGAGTCATTCTAGGTGAGTGTCTGCCAACACTGCCCGGTGGGATCGTATGATTTTTGCTTTTGTTTTTTAGGGAGAGAAGTTTAGTCTTTCTGGGGATTCCATTTGAAGCCAAAGTCCTCATGCCTTCTTACAGAATTTATGTTAGATTCAGGAGTCGGCTTTAACTGGCCCATGATGAACCAGTTCATTGTCCTGCCCAAAGACAAAGCTGCTTTTTCACGTTTATCTCCCTGATCTGCCTGTACTTGGCACTATTAAGTTACCTGCCCTGCTCCTTATTGCCGACAGTCTAAGAAGAGTAGAATAAAGCTTTAGGTCATTCCACGTGTTATCGCTTGGGTCACCACAGATTCCATGACATTCTCCACACTCACAAGCTACACTTCTTTTCAAATTTTTACAGTTTCTTCTTGGCCTCAAAAAATAATTGACAGTTTGTTTTGGTGGTTTTAAAGGTTAGGGTATCTGGTTGCCACATTGGTATTTCAATCTGATGCATTTTTAATTGCGTCCTGCTGCTGCACCATCTTGTTTTTGTCATAGCCACTGCTACCTTGAGCACCCGTATTTATGAACGTGTTCACGGATTGCTGAAAGACGTCTCCCAGATGTCACAGTGAGTGTTGTATTGTGTAGGGTCTTATAGTGACTCTTCCCTCCTTTATACTCTTTATAAAATGTCTAAAATTCCATCCACTTACCTGTCAGTGATCAGGTACTTTAGGACGACGTCCTTTCCCCTTCCCTTCTACATCTATAACCTCAGGAAATTTGACAGAGTAAAGAAATAGGCAGAAGTTACAAATTTAATTATGTATTATTATTAAATATGCCCAGAAACATTAATGAAGAAGAATACAATGTGAATGTTAGCAAACCATACCCTTATAGGCTAAGTAGCAGTGCATCTTGCATCCATAGGTGGCTCTTGGCTTATCTTCAGTCTTGCTTGCTTTGCTACCACAAGGCCTTTTTATGGAGTATTGAAACAGGCCACATTCCTGTCTTAATATGGCTGCTGCTATTGAGTTGTCTTCATCATGGTCTGCTCTACATGGCTAGATGGTGAGAGAACAGAGGTAAAGAAAACGAGACCAACTTTATACCATTCTTACCGCAAAACACTGACCACTGAGAAACCAAATTCAAAACCAAATCATAAACAGCCATACTTTAGACCAATAGAATTAGTTTATCTGTCTTTTCTGGGCCATCTGCCAATGAAAGCACTCGGGTTCAAGTCATACCCCACTTGCTTTGTTTAGTCAGCTTATGGCCTTCCTAGTGAAAAACTAGTGAAATTATTTTGTTTGCACAGGAAACTAAGTACAGTGGAACCTCAGGTCACAAACATCTCGGAACACGTAAAAATCGGGTTACGACCAAAAAGTTCGCCAAACTTTTGCATCTGTTCAAGACCACACATTCGGGTGACGAACAAGCCAGTTTCCCTTCCGGTTCGTACATGCCGATGATTTCCGCACATGTTCAGTCTCTCCCTGTACATTGTTCTCGGTCAGAAGTGCGTGCATTCGCTGTGAACTCTTTGTGTTCTATTTCGTGTGCCTTTGCATTAATTTTGCAATTAACCATGGCCTCTAAGCAAGTGAAGAGTGGTAGTGTTGGTGAGAAGAAAGGTTCGAAGAAAATTGAAATCGAATTAAAGAAAGAAATCGTTGAAAAGTATGAGCGTGGCGTTCGTGTTACTGATATTGCCGCCAAGTACAAGAAGTCAAAATCTACGATTTCGACTATTCTAAAGCAGAAAGAGGCCATTAAAGCAGCTGATGTTACAAAAGGAGTTACAGTGTTAACCAAGCAGAGGCCTCAAGCGCTGGAAGAGGTGGAAAAACTGTTGCTAGTGTGGTTGAACGAGAAGCAACTTGCAGGGGATAGCGTAAGCCAGGCGATGTTATGCGAGAAAGCCAGGAAGATTCATGCCGATTTGCTGCAAGGTTAGTTTTCTTGGTTGTTTATGGTTAGTTTTTGTATAAATTAAGGATTTTTCAAATTTTCATTTTTTTCCCTGTGCTTAAAACTTATTAAAAACAAGTGTTTACAGTGAGCAGTTCGTAAGGGTGTAGTGCGAACTCTTGCAATGTTAGTTTTCTCTGTTCAAGGTTTTCTCAGTGTTATTCAATGTTTTTACATTTAGTTTACTATTACACTGTGCATTCTATGGTATAATTAACTATTTTTGTGCTTAAAAATCTTTAATATATTTACATACAATTCGTACGGTCTGGAACGGATTAATTGTATTTACATACAATCCTATGGGGGAAATTAGTTCGGGTCACGACCAAATCGGGTTACAACCAGAGTTTTGAAACGAATTACGGTCGTGACCCGAGGTTCCACTGTATTTGTGACTCCAATTTTTTGAAAAACTGTAATTTGTGCCCTCTTATGTACAGTACATTTATTGAATGCTTTATGTAAACACCTATAATTGATGTTTGATGTAGATTTTTTTTTTCTTTCTTAACAAATTTGTTGGTAATTTACTAGCCAGTTATGTGTGTGTTTTAGTTTAGTCCAACTAAATATAGCAGATCCTCCTAGAGACGGATAAAATTAACATTGAACTTTAAGAAGCACACCCTAAATTGCAAAGAGAGGATGCATGTAGTCTGTGACTGGAAAATTCCCGTAGTGCCGTGGGGCCTTAAGTGGTCTTCTACCACTCAGTAAGATATTCCCAATTCCTTTAACTTACTGAGGTAGTGTACTGGTGCTGTTAGACTCTTTCTTTTTCCATTAAGAACCTCAGCAGTGCCCACTGGGATATTCAGATATATTTAAATGTTCTCCTGGCCCCCTAGCTCCCAGTCTGTACCTTCATTAAGTTTATTCCATAGTTGTCGGAGGCCTTTTTGGTGGGTTTTTATTTATGTAAGACAAAGGGTGTAACACCTTAGGGAATTAAAGCCTTTTTTTTTTTTGCAGTTGCATTGAGTGAAATCCTTATAATGAAAGCATTAAAGGTATTCACAAGGCAAAGCAGAGAGCATCAGACAGAAGCTCCAGTATCTCCATGTGATGCTAAGTGAGTCAACAACAACAACATTTATTTATATAGCACATTTTCATACAAAAAGTAGCTCAAAGTGCTTTACATACTGAAGAAAAGAAAGATAAAAGACAAAATAAGAAATTAAAATAAGACAACATTAGTTAACATAGAAAAGGAGTAAGGTCCGATGGCCAGGGTGAACAGAAAAAACAGAAAAAAAAACTCCAGACGACTGGAGAAGAAAAAAAAAAAAATCTACAGGGGTTCCAGGCCACGGGACCGCCCGGTCCCCTCTGGGCATTCTACCTAACATAAATGAAATAGTCCTCTTTGTAGATAGGGTTCTCACAGAGTCACTTGATGTTGGTGGTCCTTTAGCCAATGCCATTTACTACATATGCATACTTAACCCAAAAACTCCTGTACCACAGCCGGACTTGCTTGTTTTTGCAGACTTTCCACCAATGAAAGTACTGTTTTCTTGTAAATAATGTAGCTCACTAGAAACTTAGGTTGGCAATTCACAGCACCACAGTCACTTGTAATGCCCAGTGTGTACAGCAGGTGTCACTGGTGTGCAGTCCATTCTGATGAGAGCTGAGCTCTTCAGATCTGCGCAGGCATCCTTGGCAGAGCTTAACTACGCTGTGTAGATAGGCTTACAAGTATATGTGCATTTCAGTTACATGTGTGCAGTCTAAGTATCCTGCTCGAGTAAAATAATGTTATTTTCAGGTCCACTTTATTCAATTTAGGGACATAGGGTGTCTGGAACCTATCCCAGCCACATTTGGTGCACAGCAGCCCTGAATGATGCACCAGTCCATTGCGTTGGCAATTCATGGGCAAAGCCACACTCGTATGGGGCTAATTTAAAATTGCAAATCAGCTGGATACAAGTCTTTGGGAATGTGGGAAGGAAAACATGAAAATACCATTCAAACCCAGGAAGCTGGTTCTGTGAGGCAGAACTACTCACTTTAATAAGTGCCCAACCAAAATATATAATGTGACTTTAACGTAGTCAATGTTAATTACACACTAGCACATGTGCTCCTTTGTCTTGTTTGCTGCTAGTGTACGTGCAGGTTTCACACAGAGACAAACATTAAACTCCACAGTATGTTATGTCCTTGTGGTTCGTGTGTGGCCTTAAAGGACAAAATGAAACTTGAGCTGGCAGTGAAGGTACCCTAAATCAGTAATACATTTTAGGACCTCAAACCAGTATAACTGGACTATTCTAGCTAAAGGCCTGCCATAGAAAACCAAGCTTGCTTCAGTGCTGATCACATCCATCCTCGTTTTTCCACGGCAGTTTACCTAAAGCGGTTTGGTGATCACGTGTTAACTTTCAGGCCATGACTAATGCTGCCCACCCTCTCCTGAGGCACTTGTAGTCAGCGGTGGCCGTAGGTCATTTCAGGCCCTAGATGAGATGACACAACAACAACAACATTTATTTCTATAGCACATTTTCGTACAAATGATGGAGCTCAAAGTGCTTTACAGGATGAAAGAGAAAAAAGACAAACTAAATAAGAATTAAAATTAGGGACCACTAATTAACATAGAATAAAAGTAAGGTCCGATGGCCAGGGAGGACAGGAAAAAACAAAAAAAAAATTCCAGACGGCTGGAGAAAAATAAAAAAATCTGCAGGGTGTGACGATGCGGGTTCACTCCACGCTCCCATCTTGCCTCTGGGAGCCCTTGAAACCTACACCGTTGGTAATGTTACCGATGAGCTAGGCAGTGAGGCACAACATAGCAAGGGGATGGTGTACAAAAGTGCCAAGTGCTTTTGTCAAAAACAACAATCAAAACAATGTTCAAATAAATAAAGTGCAGTGATTCAAAGTCATTAAATAAATAATCCATAAGACAAATGTGAAACGTGGAGGTTAAAATCCATCAGAAAAATCTTAAAAACAACGAGGTTAAAAACAATGCAGGAAGCAGTCTTTTAAAAACAAAACAAGCCCAGTGTCTTCTTTACCTGGCGGCTCCCCTGCTTCTCCCGTCTCGGGTTCTTGAACAGGTGAGTCGCCCGACATGCAGTTGACCTTCTCTGTGCCTGCTTCAGCTGTTTGGATCGCCTCACCGACATCTGGCTCCGGTAGGCTCCTCCTGACAGCGACTTGGGATCCCCCAACGACCAGGGCTCTCACGCTGGGGAATCCAACATCCCAAGTCCCGACTCCCGCTGCCTTACGTGGAGAGTCATCCGCCTTCCGGTCACTCCCGCCCTTCAAAATAAACTCTGCGGGAGCGACCACTACTGCTACTCCTCGGGTGTTGGCCTAACACCCAAACTCCCTGATCAGCTGTGCACTCGCTCACTCGCTCGCTTGCTCTCCCACACCGACTTTCTCTCTGTGCCCACTGCTTCCTGCTTTCCTCCTACAGCCTCCATTCTTTCCTCCTTTCATTCCTTCTCCCCACTTAGTCGACTCGCACTTCTATTTATCAAGAGGGGGCGCGCGGCAGTCGTGGCAATCAGCAGCCCCTGGGAACAATTACGGATGTGGACACATCACGAACTCCTCAAGAACTGCTTCGGCCACACCCCACCATGCCCCCTCGCTAAGCCGCGAGCACGGTGATTATTTATTAAAACAGGCCTTTTGGAGTAAGCTGTGGACCCGCTATACCACACAGGGGTTCCAAGACCACCCAGCCCCCTCTAGGCATTCTGCCTAACATAAATGACCTCAATCAGTCCTCATTGTATTCAGGGTTCACATGGAAGGACTTGATGATGATGCTCATGTGGACCTCTGGCCTTTAATCCATCAGTGTAGGGACATGACGATACTTTGATCAGGTGGTGGTGGCGCAGATCGCCGTTACAGAAAACCAGAAAATAGAACAGCAGAGAAGGTATGGGTTAGTACACAAGTCACCGCACAACTTTCATGGGTACAGACTGCACTTGTGAATGTTTGTACACAGTGTACTCGATTTATTGCAGCAGCTTTTTTCAGAACAAAAAGAACAGCAAATAGTAGTCATACGTTTCACCCAGTAAAGCAGTCTTTATATTCGATCTTAAATTCTATAAATATGTAAAGCAAAGTTCACTCACTCACCAGCAAAAACTCTTTATTTCCCATTTAGTTAAAAATCTGAAATTTGCCAGGATGGTACATTTATGGCAGTAGGTATGAAGTAGTATGTGGCCTTGGGAATGCTAAATCTCGTACCCACACTGTCACCTGTGGGGTCCCACAAGGATCAGTCCTTGGGCCGACCATTTTTAATATCTACAGCACAGGCCAAAAGTTTGGACACACCTCCTCATTCAATGTGTTTTCTTTATTTTCATGACTGAAGGCATCAAAACTATGAATGAACACATGTGGAGTTATGTACTTAACAAAAAAAGGTGAAATAACTGAAAACATGTTTTATATTCTAGTTTCTTTAAAACAGCCACCCTTTGCTCCGATTACTGCTTTGAACACTCTTGGCATTCTCTCGATGAGCTTCAACAGGTAGTCACCGGAAATGGTTTTCACTTCACAGGTGTGCCTTATCAGGGTTATTTAGTGGAATTTCTTGCTTTATCAATGGGGTTGGGACCAGCAGTTGTGTTGTGCAGAAGTCAGGTTAGTTGGACGATCATTTATTTTTCAACAGGACAATGACCCCAAACACACCTCCAGGCTGTGTAAGGGCTATTTGACCAAGAAGGAGAGTGATGGAGTGCTGTAAATGGTCATGAAAATAAAGAAAACACATTGAATGAGGAGGTGTGTCCAAACTTTTGGCCTGTACTGTATATGCTACCCCTGGCTCACATCGTCGGCAAGCATGGAGTTCATTCCATTGCTATGCCAATGATGCACAGCTCTATGTTAGACTGGATTCGACCTCCCTTACACCTCCATCAACCCTTTCCTCCTGCTTGGATGAGATTGAGGCCTGGCTGTCCAAGAACTTCCTTAAGCTGGACAGCGCCAAAACTGAAGCTCTTTTAATTGGTACCCCCCATCAACTTCATTCCTCTGTAAATTGTATTTCCTTTTCTGGTCATACCATTACTCTCTCCCCTTCTGTTACAAATTTGGGTGTCAAGTTAGACTCCCATCTGTCATTTGATACACATGTCCATGACCTCTGTAAAAGTGCATTCCTTCATCTCTGAAATATAGCCAAACTCTGTCCTTGCCTCTCCCTTTGTGATGCTGAAAAGCTGGTTCATGCCATTGTCTCCTCCAGGCTGGACTATTGTAATGCACTCCTCATCGGGATACTCAACAAGAGCCTTCAAAAGCTCCAACAAATTCAAAATAGTGCTGCAAGGATCCTGATGAGGGTGCGGAAATATGAACACATTTCACCAATTCCTCGGTCACTTCATTGGCTCCCTATTCACCTCCGTAATGAGTACAAACTCTGTTTGCTCATTCATCAGTGTATCAGTGGAAATGCTCCACAATATCTTAAGGAACTCCTTATATTACAATCCATTACAAGAAACCTCCGTTTTGCAAATACCTACCGCCTTCGCCCCCCTGTGACCAAACTTCGTACAATGGGTGACCGAGCCTTTGCAGTTGCTGCTCCACGGCTCTACCAGAGAACCTGAGAACACAGCAGATTGTGGGCTATTTTAAAAAACGGCTAAAGACGTTTCTATTTAGGAAAGCATATTAACAGGAATGCCACTAATTATTGTTGTTTTATCTTTGTTTTTATCTTGTTTTGTCTTTGTTACATTTCTTTTATGTAGCACTTTGAGATTTACTACAAATGTAAAGTGCCTTATAAATAAAATGAATTATTATTATTATTATTAGGTATCTGCTAAGAAAAGACATTTCGATATTTCACTCTTCCGGGGTTGGACCCCCCCCCCCCCCCCCATACAATTAAAAAAGACTAAATACCCCAAAATCTCAACAATAGTTTGACGGATTTGATTGAAGTTTGTTGATGTTATAGAAAAAGGAAAATTAGCCAATACGTGTTTTTTTTTTAATTTGTCAATATTTATTAATATTATAATTTACATGCTCTGCGCCTGTCTGATTTTTGGCGCGGGCTAGTTGGAGTGAATCACTGGGCATGTCAAATCATCTAGTGGCCTCCACAGGAATGCAGGCAGCAAGTGAAATTCTCCCGGAGAAACGACGTGATATGACATGACCTTAAGTGTGCACAGCCCCCAAGCTAATACTTGTTGAAGCCCCTTTTGATTTTATTGCAGCATTCTATTAGTAAGGGTAAGAGTCTTATCTGCTTGGCACATCCTGACTTGGCAATGTTTTCCCACTCTTCCTTGCAAAAATGTCTTTAGGTCACCCCACCGATTTTCAGCTCTCGGCCGGACCATTCCAGAATGTTGATCTTCTTTTGCCGGATCCATTCTTTTGTTCATTTGGAGGTGTGCTTTTGGGTGGTTGGTATGCTGCAAAGTGAAATTCCTCTTCATCATCTGAAGAACAGGAGCCCCCAATATGCCCCATCATGCTTCATCATGGGTATGGTGTTACTTTTGTGGATGTGCTGTGTTTTTGTGCCAAACATATCTTTTGGAATTATGGCCAAAAGAAAAGTAACCTTGGTCTCAACAGACCATAAAATATTTTCCCACATGGGAGGCTGAATTTATCTTTGTGCAAAGCTTCCTGGGATTGGAAGTTTTTCTTTGTGTGAAAAGACTTTCATCTTGCTACCCCACCTCATAACCCAGACATATGACAAAGAATACGACTGACTGTTGCCACATGCAGGGAGCAACCAACCAGTACTTGCCAGAAAGTCCTGCAGCTCTGTTGTTGCCATTAGGCCTCTTGGCAGCCCCACTGACCAGTTTTCTCCTTGTCTTCTCATCCGTTTTGGAGGGACATCCTGTTCTTGGTATCATCAGTGTTGTGCCGTATTTTTTCCACTTGTTGAGTGGTATATCTAATGCCTTTCCTTTGTGCCCATCTCCCAATCAATGGCTTTTTATATCCATTGTGGGTGCTTTGACTTGCAGTGAAGCTGTTGTAGCCAAACCTCCATGTGAAGAATAGGGAAACATATAGAATTAGGGCTAATTTAGCTAGACCTTAATGTGAAAACAGAGGTTTCCTTCTGCTGAATCAATGTAATCAAGATGACAAAAAACTAATCTTTTAACTTTATAGTTTAGCCTTTTTGCTTTAAGAAAATGTTACGCTGTATTATATGTAATACAATAGATAATGCTAACTTGCTACTGGTCTTCTCTTTATTTAGCATTACCGTCACTGATCTGAAAGCCTAACCTAAACATGTTTATGATTAGACATTGTGATATGATCTGCCTTTATCTGTAGCACTCTTCTTCCTTTTTTTTTTTTTCTTCCTAAAAATAGCACCAAGATGGCTTTGACCTTTTCATAATCGATTAGGATGATGTCCGCAGTTCGATAAACTTTTTTCTCAGCTTTTATAATGGATTCATCACCTAGGCTTCATCAGCAAGCGATTGCCCACTACTCCATCCTGTCAAACAGAGGTCATGTCCAGCTAATGACGAATTCAACTCAATGTGCTACAAATGTAGTTTTCATTGCTTTAGTTTATTGATTTATCTATTTAATTGTATGAAAATCTTGACACTGTTTAGCATTTGCTGGGGTACTGTTCTATATTCTGCGTAAGGAAAACAGGGGCTCCTGCGTGTGTTTTGTTAGATGTCATTCACTGATTTATCTTTACAGGTGAAAAGTTGGAGAAAACCAGGCCTTGACAAGCCTCCTCTCCATTTTTTTAGGCTCAGTTTGGGTCAACAGACAGCAGCAGCAGCACTGGATCAGCAGAAGTGACAGAGGCACCCGCTGTGGCCGTTAGCATGAGAGACATTTGGATGCGATCATGCAGATTGGGTGATGGGGACGTGCTGCATAGGAGGCTGAGGTTTTTATGCACCCCAGTTATTCACCTGTGCTGACTATTCTAGGAACTGCCTGTGCCTGCAGTCACTGACTCATTCTACTAAGGTGCATTAACAATGCTCCTGGGGCTCTTGTGTAACACAATGTGCTCATCGTCACCCTAGACCAGGGGTGGGCAAACTTATTCCTGGAGGGCCTCAGTGGCTGCAAGTTTTTGTTCCAACCCAATTGCTTAATAAGAAGCACTTATTGCTCAAGTAACTCTTCTGCTTCACTTTAGTTGTCTCGCTTGTTCAGATTTTGAAACCTTATTGCTTATTTTAGGCTTAAATAGCTGTATTCTTGGTTTTTTAATGGCTCTTTATTAGCTCGTTTCCATTTACACTTGTGTGTATTTATCATGCACTTCTTCTTCTTCTTCTTCTTTCGGCTGCTCCCGTTAGGGGTTGCCACAGCGGATCATCTTCTTCCATATCTTTCTGTCCTCTGCATCTTGTTCTGTTATACCCATCACCTGCATGTCCTCTCTCACCACATCCATAAACCTTCGCTTTGGCCTTCCTCTTTTCCTCTTCCCAGGCAGCTTTATCCTTAGCATCCTTCTCCCAATATACCCAGCATCTCTCCTCTGCACATGTCCAAACCAACGCAATCTCGCCTCTCTGACTTTGTCTCCCAACCGTCCAACTTGAGCTGACCCTCTAATGTCCTCATTTCTAATCCTGTCCATCCTCGTCACACCCAATGCAAATCTTAGCATCTTTAACTCTGACACCTCCAGCTCTGTCTCCTGCTTTCTTGTCAGTGCCACCGTCTGCAACCCATATAACATAGCTGGTCTCACTACCGTCCTGTAGACCTTCCCTTTCACTCTTGCTGGTACCCGTCTGTCACAAATTATTCCTGACACTCTTCTCCACCTATTCCACCCTGCCTGCACTCTCTTTTTAGATAGATAGATAGGTAGATAGATAGATACTTTATTAATCCCAAGGGGAAATTCACATAATCCAGCAGCAGTATACTGATACAAAAAACAATATTAAATTAAAGAGTAATAAAAATGCATGTAAAAACAGACAATAACTTTGAATTTCACCTCTTTTCCACAGTCCCCATTACTCTGTACTGTTGATCCCAAGTATTTAAACTCATCCAGCTTCGCCAACTCTACCCCCTGCTTCCTCGCTATTCCAGTGACCTCCCTCTCATTCACACACATGTATTCTGTCTTGTTCCTACTGACCTTCATTCCTCTCCTCTCTAGAGCATATCTCCACCTCTCCAGGGTCTCCTCAACCTGCTCCCTACTATCGCTACAGATCACAATGTCATCAGCAAACATCATAGTCCACGTGGACTCCTGTCTAATCTCGTCTGTCAACCTGTCCATCACCATTGCAAATAAGAAAGGGCTCAGAGCCGATCCCTGATGTAATCCCACCTCCACCTTAAATGCATCCGTCACTCCTACCGCAGACCTCACCACTGTCGTACTTCCCTCGTACATATCCTGTACAACTCTTACGTACTTCTCTGCCACTCTCGACTTCTTCATACAATACCACAGCTCCTCTTGAGGCACCCTGTCATATGCTTTCTCCAGGTCCACAAAGACGCAATGCAACTCCTTCTGGCCTTCTCTAAACTTCTCCATCAACATTCTCAGAGCAAACATCACATCTGTGGTGCTCTTTCTTGGCATGAAACCATACTGCTGCTCACTAATCATCACCTCACTTCGTAACCGAGCTTCCACTACTCTTTCCCATAACATGCTGTGGCTCATCAATTTTATTCCCCTGTAGTTACTGCAGTCCTGCATATGCCCCTTATTTTTAAATATCGGCACCAGTAAACTTCTTCTCCACTCCTCAGGCATCCTCTCACTTTCCAAGATTCCATTAAACAGTCTGGTTAATTAAATACTTGGAAGACAAGCGAAGAGAAAAAAGTGAAGGACAGAGAATTACTCATTCAGTTTAGACTTCAAATCATTTGGATGATATCCTTAAAAAGGAAAAAAAAAAAATCTAGGATATGAGACCTGACCTGACATGGCAGAGTTAAAGCACTAACACACCATGAAATTAAATTATTGGCAAGGATTGTTTTCTAATTAAGCAACCAGGTTGGAACAAAAACCTGCGGCCCTCCAGGACTGACTTAGCCCACCCCTGCCCTAGCCAGTTATAATAGTGTCACAATAATGAGACATACTCTGATAAAGGTTTGGGGCAGCCACCCGTATATTATGGTATCCTGGCTGCAAAGTCGTTTTTTACCAAAATAAACAGCACTGACGTGCATACAATGAGTCCAAAACAAGACTGAGGATTTAGGGAAAAGGGACAGGCTTTTAAAGGGGAAGACAGGAAGTGAGGTCATAAGGATCAGGCTCATGTTCTTTAGCCATTGGTTCGAGCCCAGACGTGACATCACAGGGGCCGGAGCCGGTAAGGTCTCCTTCCATTGGCTCAGTCCCGGAAGTGACATCAAGAGAGCCAGATGGAATCTCCCGGGCATGGTCTACAGGAAAGAGAGAAAAAGAGTCAGTGCACTCTGCCAGCTCCCGGCATGCCTCAGAACTGCCATCACTCAAGCCCTTTAGCTGCCTCCCATGCACACGTGTGTGACAATAGATACATAGGTATAGGGACAATATTCCTTTATATTATTGTTTCATTATAATATTGTGTGTGTAGCCTTGCAGCTATGTAATGATTTGCACTATTTTTTGCTATTTCTGGACCAAGTGAATTTCCCTGAAAGTAGCTGTCTGTCTGCCTATCTGCAGCGATGAGGTTGACATCTGTAATGAAGCCCTCAGAATTAGGAGATTCTTCATTGATAGAAGACACCATTCTCATATTGTGGACAAGGCCCCCAATCAAACCAGCATTAGACCTCATAACATCCTCTTTAAGGAGAACCCCCAAAAATGAAATCTGCATCCTGCTGGGCCCCCCTATATTCCACTCTGACACTCTTATTCGTCCATAGCTCATGGAATAAAATTTCCCCATTTTTAAGACTGATCCTTTTTTCCTAACCATTTCTTGATCCCTTGAAGTAAACCTAAAGAACAAAACTCAGCCCAGAATCCATTAATCAAAAAGCCAGAGATGAGCAAAGTTCAAAAATGAGTGCTTAAAATGAGAAGACCCAACTCCAAAAACAGAAGGAGGGCTGAACAATAACTGGAAATCTAACTAATGCAATGACCCATTTTATACATGTGTTTTGGATTATTTTATGTTTTGTTTTAATGTATAGAATCTGTTTTTGAGGTTGTTTGATTATTTCGATGTGATTTGAGCAAGTTTAAATTTAATTCCCATTGCGTTTCTTTTTGAGACTTGGTCGTGTGACCGCGATCATCCCATTAATTACGTTATAGAATGTGACACTATAAATACGGTGGTATTCGCATTTCACATTATTCCTCAGTGCTTAAAACGTCTTGAACTGCACAGTTGGTTTCTTTAACATCTAGGCCCTAGTGTCGGGTTGTGTGCTTCCTTTTTCGACATGGACTTTTGTTGTTGGTTTTGCCCTCATGTTTTGGTTGCCTTATCGTTTGTCTTTTTTGGCTCTGACCTGGTTTTCCCTTCTGACTTCAACTCTTCCTTCATGTTACAATATTCATGTTATTATATTTTCCAAAAATATTTATTTAATAGTAGCATGTCATAAGAATTAATGTTGCTGTAGGCCTTGAGGCTGTCCCCATAACTGGTATGTATGGGGGCATTGCCCTCTTTGGTTACACAAACCATTAAATTGACATACATTATTGGAACACAATAATTTGAAAAATAAAAATACAAAATGCAGTTCATGAAAATATTTCAGCAAACAACAAAAAGCTTAATGAAAATTAACAGAAAATCATCAACATAACAAATATCAGAATAATTAGGTAAAGAAAGCAAAGCCCAGGGATGTATCCTTGGTAATACCGTAACTTCTGCTCTGCTGAGTATCACTGCTAAACTCACTTGCCCTCCCTGTTAAGTATCACTGGTCAAACCAGTTGTCTGCTGAGTCCTCTTGGTGTTTCTCCTGTTCTTACCAGTGAACAACCTCAGTTGTCTGGCTATGTCAGTCTGGGATCATCCTGCTGAGGCTCAAAGAGGAGCTACCCTTCCTGTCTGCACTGGTGCCTTTCTTTATGTGGAGGGGTGTCTTTCCGTTTCAGTTCAGTTCTTCTTCCATTCCTTTTTTTTTCTTTCTATTTAATGTTTACCCATAATATGTCATTCCAGCGAGCAGGCTGCTCTGAAGCTGCAGGTGATTGAGAACAACACAGAGGAATGGCAGGAAGATCCTTTGTTTTGTGGCCTCGAACGAGTGGCAGGGGTCGATCTGTCGTTCATCAAGGGTGATGATGTTACTGCCTGTGCCATGCTGGTTGTCCTCAGCTACCCAGAGCTGGAGGTGAGTGAACATTATGTGCTGTGATGTTTTCTGAGAACTTCTGGTGCTGGACGGTTGTATGAAAAGGCTGGTAACCTTGATGAACTTGATGAATGGTGTGAAATAAATGACTGGACACACAATAAAGATTTGGGGCAGCCACCCTTATAGTTTCCTAGCTGCAAAATGCTTTTAGTTGAGTACCATGTGTACAGGTTCGAGTCCAAAGTAGAACTGATTAGATAAGAAGGATGATGGGTTTTTATAGTCTGTTCCCAGGAAGTGATGTCCGCGGGACCGGGACGGGAACGATTTCTCGTATTTGGTCTGCTGAGAGAAAATAGAGAGGTTTAGCGCAACCCGCTGCCCCCTGGCCTGGTGTGGGATTGGCGTTTTCTGGTCCCTTCGGTTGACTCCCAAGCGCACGTGTGTGACAATGGATTGTTCATTTGGTAGGTCACACTCATTTTGAAGGAAGAATCCACCTAAAATCTATGTGAGAACATCGGTTAGCCACAACTTGTTTTCAATACTTAATTGCTTTTCTAAAATTCCAGTATTTTTTAATATCATCATTGTCAGTGGACATCCAGTCATGTTTAAATTACTAACCATTTGCTAATCATCCAGTCCCCTGCTTCCATAGCCCAGTGTTTTCAAGAGCTTGTGTAAATGTCTATATTGCATGTGCTGCCTGTGTCCTTCCCTAGTGTTCCTTCATAACCCTAACCTTGATGTGCTTACCTTTGTTCAGTGGTTGTACACAGGAAAAGTGAGTGATTGCGGACAGTTCTCAGTGTCTGTGGTGTAGTCCCTCATGCTCTGCCTCTCTCACGCCCCATTCAGGTGCTGTATGAGGACTGCCAGATGGTTGCTATCACTGCCCCATACATTGCTGGCTTTCTGGCTTTCAGAGAGACGCCTTTCCTTGTGGAAGCTGTGCTTCGCTTGCAGAGAGAAAAGCCAAGCCTTGTTCCTCAGGTGAGGTTAGCCAATTGTGAGTAAGAAAGTCAAGTGAGTTCACTTTTGGCAGGATCTAACAAAGCCGTTTTTTTCCTCCATAGGTGATCTTCGTGGATGGGAATGGCTTACTACATCACCGAGGTATCCGCTTTTCACTTATGGGTCAGTCTGTGTGAAGCCATCACAGTTGGTGGTCACATGGATGCACTGGTGTGCTACACCTGATGTCCCTTCTGTCTTTGCCTTCAAGGTTTTGGCCTTGCTTGTCACCTAGGTGTCTTAACACACCTGCCATGCATTGGCGTAGCCAAGAATCTGCTGCTGGTGCCTGGAGCCCCTGGTAAAGAAGAGTTCAAAGACCAGGTATGGTGCACGGCCTATCCAGTATACGTGATGTAGGGCTAAAGAAAACATTTATTCATATATAAGAGCATTGACAACCAGACCCCCACCTTTCTTGTCATGTAAGGAAAACCTGCCAGGCTATGCGTAGTGAGAAGGCGTTTGGTTTTACTAAAATGTCTAGCAGCTCTGTCATCTGCCCTGGTGTTAGGGACATCTGTTCTGTTAAGCCTCATGGCCCATAGCTACAGCGATGAGGCCCAGCTCTACTGTGATTTCTGTCAGCGTTTTTTCTTTTGGATAACATGACAGGAGTCTCTTCTGGGACTATGAGAGTCCCTTGTGATAGGGTTTTTGTGGCAAATGTTATGGAGACACGTGTTCACATTTGAATGGTCTCTCTTTGTTTGTAGGTTAAAGCGATGCAGAAAGCTGGCGACTCCTTTTCTGTGACAGACACATGTGGAAGAGTTCTGGGAAAGGTGAGCACCAGAGTGCTGCGTCATCTTCTTCTTCTTTTTCCTCTTCATCTTTTCCCAAGATGTTTTATAGGCTTCGGCATGATTTTTTCGGCTGGATGTTTTTCCTGATGCCAACCCTCTCCATTTATCCAACATCTTAACATATTCCTGGGCACAGTGCCCTATGCATACTGATATTCGACTCTCCTTCCTCACTCAGGCCTTGAGGAGCTGTGACAAGAGCACCAAACCCATATTTGTGTCTGTGGGGCATCGGATTAGCCTGGAGTCGGCCTTGCGCCTCACACAGTCCTGCTGCAGGCATCGCATCCCGGAGCCAATCAGACAGGTTATTATGGGAGTATCTGTGGTGTTGAGGGAGGTGGGATTTCAGAGGAGATCACAGGGAGCAGCATTTGGGGATAGAGTGGGAGTACAGAGCAGCAGATGTGATCACTCAACACTTTGGGCTTCTATCATATAATCCTAAGTCTGTGATGTTATGATTCAGCATAAAAATGGGTCATGAAAAGAAGCAAGCGTGGGCTCGTGCTGGGCTTATGTAGAGCAGTTTAAAGAAGCAAAGCTAGTGAGTTGTGGGATGGATCTGGTTTGCTTCTGGAAGGCCTTTTTTTTTCCCAAAGTGGACACAGCCTTAGTTGAAGTTTTAATACTTCTGTGTGGGCTGTGTTACATAAAATCAGGGCAGCAGTATTTCAAATTTGGTCCTGGGAGACCCCCATTTTAATTAAAGCAGCGCTTTCAATGTGTCTGCAGTTATTGTTTCAATGTGCAATCGTCCAGCAGCAGTGAGCTTTACTTTTCCAGGGAATGACCTAAATGTCTTACATACAGGAATTGAATCCATTTATTATGGTTGTGCTTACGTGTTCTTTGTGTGTGTGTGTATGGTATATACTGTATATATTACACATTATAGGTAGATACATACATCGAGAGCAAATGTCCTGATTGACTCACTGCCTGACTGTAATTCTTGGCTGCTTGCTAACAACCTAAGGAAAAGTAGTTTTCACTAATGGAATAATCTTGTGGCCCCGAGGCCCAGAAAAATCCAGCATCACCAAACAGGTAATTTAATGATATAAAAATGAGAGTTGTTTCATATTTAATAGTCGGAAAGGGCGATCTTAGTGCCACTCTATGATGGTTTCAGAATAGTGCAGATGACATGTCTGACTGCAGGTTAGTGTCATTGTGGTTCGGTCCCATCTGTATCTTTTTTTTTTTTTCATTGAACTTGTTTAAATTTTATATACACATATTTGCAGAAGAATCATTTTTAAGACCATGTAGGACAAATTAAAAAAAAAGTATTTCTTGGGAGGGAGTCAGTCAGCAACATGTAGCTGTATACAGTGTGTGTGTCTATATATATGTATGTATAGTATTTATTATATAGACACACACACACACACACACACAAGCTTTCAAATGTTTGAATACTTGAGTAATGGCTCCTGAACATGTGGCTTTGCAGTCATGGGAATAATAAATTATGAATTAGTCATTTCAAGCAGCAATAGCCATTTTCAATATTATGAATGTTCTGGTTGTGTTTAAAAAAAAATCTATTGAAAACAAGAAAATGTCTGGGTGAGTCTATACTTTTGAATACTAGTTTGTGTGCTCATATACAGTGGGTATAGAAAAGAATCCCCCCCTTCAAAATATTTCCATTTTTTTTTTGCTTTACAGCATTAAATGAAAACACACACAAAAAATATTTCTTCCCAGCTTTACTTACTCAATGCAACCAATAACATCCAAGTGAAAGATATCACAGCTACAGTTCATAAAAATTATAAAAAGTCAAAAACAAGACATTCTGAGATTAATAAAGGATCAGCCCCCAATGTCAATATTTTGTTGAGCTTTTGCTTTAATGACAGCCTTGAGTCTGTTGGGATTCTTCTCCATCAGCTTTGCACATCTAGACTGAGCCCACTCAATATTTGCCCCCCACTCTTCTTTACAGAACTGTTCAAGTTCGGTCAGATTGGATGGTGAGCTTTGGTGGACTGCTATCTTCATATCTTTCCACAGATTTTCAATTGGATTTACGTCTGGGCTCTGACTGTGCCACACGAGGGCATTCAGTTTTTTCTCCTTCAGCCACTGTGCTCTCAATTTTGCTGGGTTCTTCGGGTTGTTGTCGTGTTGAAAGGTGAACATTCTGCCCATCTTCAACTGGCAGATGGTAGCAGGTTTTCCTCAAGAATTTGACGGTATTTTGCTCCATCCATTTTTCCTTCTACCCTAACGAGAGCCCCAGGCCCTGCAACAGAGAAACACCCCCACAACAGGATGCTGCCACCTCCATGCTTTACTGTCGGTATGGTGTGTTGTGGATGGTGAGCTGCATTGAATTTCCGCCAGGTGTACCGTTTGGTATTGAGGCCAGATAGTTTGATTTTGGTCTCATCTGACCATAAAACCTTTTTTCCACTTGGCATCAGAATCTTGAAGGTGCATTCTGGCAAAGCTCAAACGAGCCTTAATGTGGCCTTTCTTGAGAAGTGGCTTTTTCCTTGCGACCCTCCCGAACAAGCCACAATCATGGAGCGCTTGAGAAATTGTTGTCACATGCACACAATGACCACTCTTTGCCATTAAATCCTGTAAGTCCTTCAAAGTGGCCATTGGCCTCTTGGTAGCCTCTCTTACCAGTTTCATCCTTGCTCTTCCATCCAGTTTGGACGATCCAGGGAGGGTCCTAGTAGTACCAGACACTTGCCACTTCTTTATTATGGCCTTTACTGGGCTCCTTGGGATTGAAAAAGCCTTTGAGATTTTTTTGTATCCGTCTCCTGCCTTACAGTATGTCTGTCCACAACTCTATCCCTGAGATCTTTTGAAAGTGGCTTGCCACCCAGAGCCAGTTGTTTGCTGTCAGTTGCACTACCAAGCAAGGGAGTGAATCTCCAGGAACAGCTTCACTAATCCCACGGATTACAATTGATCACAGGTGGAAGGAAGCCAGTAACCATGGTCTGCAATGGAAATGGTGGGCACTTACACCTAATCGAGTTTACAAATATTGTTTAGGAGGGGGGTGATCCTTTATTCATCTCAGGATTTCTTGTTTTTTATTTTTTAAAATTCTTGTGAACTGTAGCTGTGATATCTTTCACTTGGATGTTAAAGATTGCATTAAGTAAGTAAAGATGGAAAAAATATTGGTTTGTGTGTTTTCATTTAAGGCTGTAAAGCAAAAAAATGGGAATATTGTGATTCTTTTCTATACCCACTGTATATAGTGCCTTCAGAAAGTATTCAGACTCATTCCTTTTTTCACATTTTGTTATGTTGCTGCATTGTATTAAAGTCATTTAAATTCAGTTTTTTATTCAGAATGAAAACATAATCAAAACAAAATCTGTACCCTTTACAATGACACTTCAGATCTGGTCCAAATGCATGTCTCATGCTATTGATCATTGTTGAGATGTTTCTACACCTTATTTGGAGTCCACCTGTGGTCAGTTCAATTGATTGCACATGATTATGAAAAGAACATACCTGTCTATTGAAGGTCCCACCGTTGGCAATGTTTTTTAGAACATCTGTGAAAGATCTTTTATTGGGTTTGGTGATTACTAGGATTTCGGGAAAAGCATTTTACATTATGAAATATGGTCACCCAGGCTGGAGGAGTTAAAGAAGAAGAGAAGTCTCTGAGCCATACTGAAGTTGTGGTGAGAGTCTTGTGATTTGAATTCCACAATACAGTATGGAGGCTGGAGACTGGACATTTAGAGGGGGAGAAAAAACTAGACAGGGAATCGAGAAAGATAAGCAGGCAAAGCAGAGGCAAGGGAGATGCCATATGCTATTAACAATAACAGAATGTGTAAGTAAAAGGAAAGTTTGTTTAAATGTTTTTTTTTTAAACAGATCCTGTATGGTGTGGACGTTACCCGGGCACAGACAGGCAGACATGTTGTTTTCCACCACCACACGTTTATTTACAACACTATTTACAATATTTACAGTTTTTTGTGCACGTCCCACTGCCTCCAGCACCGATCCCCCAAAAGTCCGGGTCTTTCACAGTCTTTTTCGCCTTTCTTCAGGCTGCCTCCAGTCCTCTCTCCAGCTCCGTCCTCTTCCACCCGACTTCCGCTCTTGAATGCAGGCAGGCGGCCCCTTTTATACCACCCCGGATGGGCTCCAGCTGCTTCCCGGCACTCCTCTTTGGACACGCCCCCGTGTGGCGGAAGTGCCGGCTGCGCACCCGGAAGCCCTCTGGGTGTCCCCATTCTTCTTCCCCCTAGCACTTCCTGGTGTAGCGGAAGTGCTGGGCTCCAGGGTTCTTCAGGCACCGGGGCACCGCCTGGCGGTGGCCACGGGCCCCTACAGGGTTGTGCTTCCAAGCCCCCTACCCGAGGCCCCCAACAAAACCAGGGCGGTCGCCTCCTCGTGGTCGGAAGGAGGCACCAGCCCTCCTCCAGTCCCCTCGGGTGTCCCGGATGGGCTCCACCCCCAGCCGCATGCGACAATGGTCAACACATAATAGGCGTAAATGTGACCAAGCAAGGTAGTGAACTGCTGGTTTGTTTGTTGTTGGCATCACATTGTTAATTGGAAGATCGTCAAGAAACAAAGAAGCAGTTAATTAGAACATGGGTTTGGAACATGTTAGGGTTCTCTCAGTGGCTGCCTTTTATGCCCTTATTATGCCTAGACAGATACAGTCGTTAGAAACCTTGTGTGAAATAACCAACTTTATATATCAGTTTGTCTTAAAATATGGTCTGACCATAATCTAAGTTGCAGTACAGTCTGGTTTAACTAATAACATTTAAATTCTTGTGTCATTCTTGTACATATTGAGTACATCATGCAAACATTTGTGTTGGAAAATTATGAGAACCACTAGGCTGATAACTTTTAACAAAAGCTAACTGGAGGCAGGAGTCAGCAAACCTGGAGTCCAACCAATGAAACGAGATTGGAGGTGGGCTTTAGAGACACTTTGACCTATAAAAAAGATCTGAGCATCTTGAGTTTGCTATTCACTAAAAGCATCTACTCATTCAAAACATATTTTACAGAAAAGAGACCCCAGAAGATCTACGATCATTATTTATTGATTTGCATAAAGCTGGGAAGAGTTGCAAAGCAATTTCAAAGAGTTTAAATATTCCCCAGTCCACAATTACACAGAGAGAGAAGGTTAGGAGCACACGCTGATACAGCACATTGCTGCACCCACTACATGACGATCCAAGATTAGGATGTGAGTGCAGCCATGCAATGGGCGACACCTCAGCACCACACTAGTTCAGATGGCATGGAACACAAACTATGTATAAATTGCAGACAATTTACTACTGTGGCTGCTCTCCCTAGAAATGGGTGCCCAGGCATGATGACTTGAAAGGCTCAATTCAAGAATGCACAGTGAGGTAAAGAGGACCCTGAGAGTAAAAGCTAAAGGCTTGTAGAAATCACCAGAACAAGTTAACATCTCTGTTCATGAGTCTACCATACACAAAACATTGAAAAGGCATGGTGTCCTGGAAGAGGGAAACAAATAATCGCTCCAGACCTGAAGTTTGCCAGCGACCATCATGACACTTCATAATGTTATTGGCAAAAATGTTTTTTGGTCTGCTAAAGCTGAATTGTTCAAGAATGATATTCAGTAGTACATATGACGCAAAAAAGGCAACACATACCAACATGAAACACATCATTGCGAAGGTAAAATGCACAGGAGGGAGCATTATGATTAAGGGCAGCTTTGCTAATTTGGGGTATGGACAGCTTGCTGTCATCAAGGGGAAAATGACTTCAGAGGTTTGTCAAGGTATCCTACAGAATAATGCCATGGTGGATTTTCACTTAATGAAACAGGACACTGGCCCTAAATATTGAAGAACTGCAGAACAGTTTCAAAAAATGAAAATCCAACTTTGAGAGTGGCCCAGTGGAGATGCTGTGGAATGACCTTGCAGCATACGTCCTAAAAATATGACTCAGCTGAAACTGTTCGATAAGGAAGAACAGTTACAAATTCCTCCTGAACGTTGTGCAGGTCTGATCTGCAGCTGCTGGTAGTGCTTGTTTGAGGTGATTGCAGCCAAGTGAGGTTCGACCAATCATTAAATCCAAGCGGTCAGTTACTTTTTTCACAGCACGCTGTCTGTGTGATGGGTGTGTTCAGTAAAGACATGAAATGTTATAATCTTTGTGCATTATTAGCTTAAACATATTGTGCGTGTCTACACTTGTGACTTAAATGAAGATCAGATCACATCTTATTAACAATTAGTGCAGAAAACCAAGTAATACCAAAGGGTTCAAATCCTTTTTTTTTATTTTTTGGCCTATAATTTACCCAGTTAGCAAAAGGTTGCCAAGGATAAATAGGGAGACAGTAAAGGAAAAGCTTGTCAAAAACAATATATGAAAATAGTGACTGTAGATTCCCTTTTTAAAGCCAGTGTGAGCGTGACCAGAATTGTGTAACATATGTTAGTGTAAGGGGCATCCCAGACTGGAATTATACTTAAAACAGGAGGCTGGCAAAATTGACAACATGACAGGTCTGTTCCCTCATGCACAAAACGGCACCTTGTCAGCCACCAGTTGATAAATGGGTCCTACTGCTTACTACTGTTTGTGGCAGGTGTAGTCCCAGGTGCTCGCCTCTTTAAATGAAAACTAGATTAAGAAGGATGTAAGCAAGTACTTGCTCTCTTTATGTTTCTGATTAAAACGATTCTTTTTACTCTTTTTGACCTTTTACTCGGTGATAGAATCACCTTTCAGAAGTATGCACTTACAATAGATATAGATACAGAACGTGTATGATGCATGCAGAAGCAATCGCTCACGGCACACGGTGACTTAATTGCTGCAGCGCCGTCAGAGACACTTCTCTGCTAGCAAGCTCTCTCAGATCATTGCTTGTGCATGTCTCACCCAGTACCGTCACTCCCCATTTAGCACGAACTCTTGATATTGTTAGTCACATTGGGGGCTCAGTTGTACACGCACATCTTCCACCGTCAATGCATCTCACACGCATTCTCAGATTTCCTCTGCCACTTCAGAATTAATTTGTGCTGCTGGAATGTCAAGCAAACCTCGCACCGTTTTGGTATTCTGCTCTGAAGCACAACTCCATCTGTTCAGAGTATGCTTACACTTATTTGCTGCGCATTTCATTTTTGGTTCCACCGTGAATGTGATCGTTGTGGACACACCCTGCATCTGTATTAGGTTGAAATGTGACGTGCTACTTTTATTGGCCTTTTTAGCAAATTGCAGAATGCAGCTTTTCAATATGATAATTCAATTTTGAAAGTGCCGCTGACTGAAATGAACAAAGTTTGGTCTTCCACACTGAAAGAGAAGAATTCACCTTTATAAAGATTATGGCTTTTAGAACGTTTCTTACATTTTTGTTTCACATTGAATTAGAATGGATTTAATTTGGCTTTTTTGACACAGAAAAATGACAATTTAATGTATAAGTGAACACAGATCTCTGCAAAGTCTAAAGGTCTAACCTAACACAAATATAAAACAGAAAATTCTTGATTGCACAGGTATTCACCCCCTTTAATAGGACTCACCAAAATCTTCACTGGGGAAGCCAACTGGCTTTAGAAGTTAAATGGAGATCACCTGCCTGGGGTTTAAACTGATTGTATTATAAATGCTCCTGTATCTAGAAGGTCCAACTTGTGATACGTCGGTATGGTGAACTAACCTACACAAAAAATAAGAGAAAAGAATGCTCCAAGCAACTCTGTGGAAAGGACAGGTCAGGGGATCGAGACAAGAAAATATCCAAGTCACTCGTATATCCCTTGGAGTCCATTAAAATGAATCATTAAGAAATGTTGTCAGTCTGCCTAGGTAATGCCATCCACAAAAACCGAGTGATCATTCAAGAAAAAGATGAATGAAGGAGGCCACCAAGAGATCTGTGAGAGCTCTGAAGGATCTGCAAGCTAACGTGGCTGAGATTGGAGAGATTGTGCAGGCAACAACTGTGCCCGGGTGCTTCACCAGTTGCAGTTTTATGAGAGAGTGGCAAAGAGAAAGGCACTGTTTAAAAAAAAAATGCATACTTTATTATACACCATCTCGGCTAGTTTCCTGGAAGACACATGGGAGACTCTGAAGTTAGCTGGAAGATGGTTCTATGGTCTGATGAGAACAAAATCGAGATTTTTTGGCCATCAGACTAAATGCCATTGTATTGCTGAGACGTTTTGTGAGACTTAAGAAGGACATTTATTAGGTTAGGTATTGGGTTACTCTCACTCTTGAAGATTAACACACACACATACACACACATAGTGATCCTAGCCAGACTAACAAACATGCAGGTGTCATCGTGAAACACATAAAAGCACTGCCCTTGGTTTTATGCCCACTTACCAACCAAACAATGTCTCACTTTTGCCGTAGTTGTTATAATTATTGAGGAGTGACCTTAACAGTCTTGATAAATCCTGTGGGCAAGAAAACAGTGATCTTCCCTACATTAGGTTCCCTCTTATTATTTAAACCAACCTAGATAAAAGGCAAAGTTTAGAAAATATAAAAGCAATGTGGCATTTATTAACATATAACAGCACCAAATAGAAGAATATAAAATAGATAGCAATGTCTGGATCTTTAAAGTCTTAATGAAAATCAGATGTTGTTCTGGCCCACTTTTGATGAGCAATCGGTGTTATTTCATAGGTTACCTCCTCCGACATCCAGATGAAATGGTCACACGTGTCTCAATCTCTGACGTCGCTTCCTGTGTCGTTGCCCCTTCAGTCGTTGACTCTTTTGGTCCCTTTGTACAAACCATATTTATGTTAAAATGCTCAAGACCCATGGCATTATCCTCATTTGATTGGTTGGCTTGTCCTTATGATGAATGGCTCTGATCGGAGTGTTTGATCTTTGAGGCTCCTCCGCACTTCTTCCTTTCTCAAACTAGAAACTAATTGTGTCCTGTGGTGTCCAATCTTTCCAAAGTAATAAACTATTTAAAAAACACTTGCCGCCTTTTCTCTCCACCATTAAATTGTAAACCAGTTAACACAGATGTACTAAGGTTATAATTTACTAGTACACTACAGGATTAATGTAGAAGAAAGGATACAGTTAATGTCCTGAAAATTCAGTTCATGCTGGTTTGTTTGAGCAAAATAATGAAAACTTGATATAATGTCTGCTGTTCAAAAATGGAAGATTTTCCACTCCAGGGCACCATGTTTGAAATTAACCAAACAGCACACATTATTAAAAACACACCATCCCACCATGAACCATGGTGATGGCAGCATCCTGATGTGAGGATTCTTTTCTGCAGAAGATCCTAGAAGGCTTGTAAGAGTGGAGGGGAAGATTCAAGGAAATCTGGAAGAAGAGTCTGCAATAAACCTTCACTTTTGTTTTGTAACAAGACAACAAGCCCAAGCATTAAGCTGAAGTTACACAGGAATGGCTTGAAAACAACAATGTTAATGTCCTAGATTGGCCAAGTCAGAGTCCTCATCTCAATACAATTCGGATTGTGTAGCTGAACTTGACTATGCATGCTGGCAGAGATTGAGCAGTTTTGGAAAGAAGAATGGGGGGAATTGTCAGAGTCCAAATGTGCAAAGCTGACAGAGAGAGAGAGACCTGTGCATGGAGAGTCGAGGCTGGCATGGCAGCCAGATGTGCATCTGTTCAGTCCTGACTTGAAGGGGGTCAGTACTTATGTAATCATTTAGTTTGCATTTTTCATTTGTGATTAATTTGGACCACTTTGCAGAGATCTGTTTTCACATTTTTTTTTTCTCTTGATCAACAAAGCCTAATTAAATCAGCTGTGACTTGATGTTGCTTAACAATAAAATATGGAAACCTCCAAGTGGGTGGGTACTTTTTATAAGCGCTGTATGTATGTAGGGTGGTGCAGTGGTAGCGCTGCTGCCTCGCAGTAAGGAGACCCGGGTTCGCTTCCCAGGTCCTCCCTTCGTGGAGTTTGCATGTTCTCCCCGTGTCTGCGTGGGTTTCCTCCCACAGTCCAAAGACATGCAGGTAGGTGCATTGGCGATCCTAAATTGTCCCTAGTGTGTGCTTGGTGTGTGGGTGTGTGTCCTGCAGTGGGTTGGTGCCAAGCCCGGGGTTTGTTCCTGCCTTGCGCCCAGTGTTGGCTGGGATTGGCTCCAGCAGTCCCCCGTGACCCTGTAGTTAGGATATAGAGGGTTGGGTAATGGATGGATTCATAACTTTTATGGACAGAATTTCTAGGCACAGCCAGGGTGTTGAGGGGGTCTGGTTTGGTGGACTCAGGATTGGATCACTGCTTTTTGCAGATGATGTTGTCCTGTTTGCTTCGTCAGGCCGTGATCTTCAGCTCCCTCTGAATCGGTTCGCAGCTGAGTGTGAAGCGGCTGGGATGGGAATCAGCACCTCCAAATCCGAGACCATGGTCCTTAGCCGGAAAAGGGTGGAGTGCCCTCTCAGGGCTGGGAGCGAGATCCTGCCCCAAGTGGAGGAGTTCAAGTATCTCGGGGTCTCATTCACGAGTTAGGGAAGAATGGAGCGTGAGATCGACAGGCAGATCGGTGCGGCGTCCGCAGTGATGCTGGCTCAGCATTGGTCTGTCATGGTGAAAAAGGAGCTGAGCCATAAGGCAAAGCTCTCAATTTACCAGTGGATCTACTTCCCTACCCTCACCTATGGTCATGAGCTATGGGTAGTGACCGAAAGAACGAGATCGCGAATACAAGCGGCTGAAATGAGTTTCCTCCGCAGGGTGTCTGGGCTTTCCCTTAAAGATAGGGTGAGAAGATCGGTCATCCGGGAGGGGCACAGAGTAGAGCCGCTACTCCTCCGCATCCAGAGGAGTCAGATGAGGTGGCTCGGGCATCTGATCAGGATGCCTCCCTGATGAGGTGTTCCGGGCATGTTTAACCAGGAGGAGACCCCAGGAAAGACCCAGGACATGCTGGAGGGACTATGTCTCTCAGCTGGCCTGGGAACGCCTCAGCATTCCCCCGGAAGAGCTAGAAGAACTGGCCGGGGAGAGGGAAGTCTGTCTTTGCTCAAACTGCTGCCCCCGTGACCCGATCTTGGATAAACGGAAGAGGATGAATGGTTGGATGGATAATGGATGGATGGATGCATGTATGGGTGGATGTATGTATGCATTTTTTTATATTTGCAGTGAATGAAGCCTTTCTTATCTCCAGTAAGTAATGTTTGATAAGGGGCAAAATGGTAATGAAAATGAGAGGACTGCTCCAATATCGCCACGTGCCCTAGAAAGCAAACAAAAGCTCAAAAAAAGCCATGCAGCATAACAAGCAGCCCTCATTTTTTAAGGAGAGACATGAGCAAGCACACTTAAGCTAATTCATGGTCACAATAGGAACAGGGAACAATAATCCAGAACAAGGCAGAAGCCAACTGTGGACGCTGGGGGCCAGTCTTTTGCAGAAGTCGCTCCAGCATGCCAGTACAGAATTGCTAATTAGCCTCACACGCACATATGTTTGAGATTTGGGGGAAAATGCATGTGTACAACCTGCATACTCCATAGAGGCAGTGCATGGGCACGAATCTGAGCTCAAGACACTGGATTTGTGAGGAACCTCTGACACGCAACTAGCAGGTTAATTGTGGTACACGATCTGAAAAGTTAACATCCGAACTGATGTAAGCCAATGCTGGAAACAAAGCAAGTCAACTTTTATTTTATATAATGCTTTTCAAAACAAAGTCCATCCCAAAACACCAGCTGAAATGGAGTAGTACACTTAATGCAGATAATTGTTTAAAGTAAATTCGCAAAGTGCTGGTGAAACTTAGCAACATTTGATTTGACAACCTTCTGTAATTTTTGAATCCAGAACTGGATGGTGGTGCAGGTTGATTCCACTTTCCCTGTTAACCTTTGTGGAACCACTTAAACCCGTCACCGTCAATATCATAACCAAATTGAGCTGGGCAGATGAGGACACATACACATAGCAAGGAGTAGGTGAAAAAGTGAGCAAGTGCTTTTAGTAAAACTCCAAAACCAAACGGTGTTCAAAAGTGCAGTGCCCAAACGGTCTTCAATACAAGAACGGCGTTTTGGGGTGGCAAGTGGGGTGACTGCTCCAGGCCCTGCCCCTAAGGGGGCCTTGCTTTTGAGGTCCGAATGTCCCGCTCGAGCAGATTTGTCAAGTTATATTCTCCAGTTATATTTTGATAAAGTCTGTGTTTTATCTTGCAAAAATGTAGCTAAATACTGTAATGAGAAACTCCGGTGTAGGTTAACATCATTTTTATTAAATTCGCACGCAAGTTTATACAGTCCACACATACTGGTAACAGCGTTTGACGTAACCGGCCCCTCGTGGGGTTGGTCCCGCACACCCCTAAGGCCGCCTCTGCTTGCATAAGTAATCAATCCAATCAAAACGAAGTGCTTGTGGAGGTTAAAAACAATTCAAATTAATTATCCATAAAAGCAAAGTTACGATAGGAAACTGTCCTTTAAAATTCAGTCCCCGGTGCAGCCCTCTAAAGTTGCAGCAGTGGAGACCCCCAACCGACAGATGCAGCCGCACTTGTTAAACTGGCCCGGGTCCCTACTGTCCATGGCTTTACAGCAGGACTCCCAATCGGACCCTCCCCTCTCCGACTCCTGCTGCCTTCCCAGACTTATGCGGAAGCAGCATTAGGGTCGCTCCAGCTCCATGACTGCTCAGCTGGAGTATCCTTCTCCAGCCCCTGAGTGTTGGCCGCACTCTCCTCTCAGGGGGCTCTCTCCTCCCTCCTGCCTGCATATTTTCATTCCTTTAACTTCTGTGTTCTTTCTCTCTTTTCGTTCTTTCATTTATCACTCCTCTTTCTGCCCCGTGCAAGCTTCTCATATAGCGACACTCCTAAAGGGGTACAGGTTTAAAAACACCGCTAGTTGACGCACACACTCGCACGTGCCTCTGCAATCAACCAGGTATCCGTGCTTTCAGCCTGCACTTTCCTGGGGCCCGGTTATTTATCTCTCTATTATAAAAAAAAATCTTGGGGAGGCAGACTAGGGAGACGAGACATGATCTTCTCAGAAGACAATTTGAAGTCCCGCAAGAGACACTTCATGTGCTCCCAGCTCTTAAAACAATGACAAGCGAGAAGCGAAACATGCAGCTCGCAGCAGATGATCGCACTTCTCCTTGCGTGCATTCAGCCACCCTAACCCCGTCTCTTCACAACGCGAGCAGCAGAGACACAAAGTGGCAAAAAGAACAGCGGCTGTACAGGCTTTAAAATGATCGACGGGCAGCGCAACAGCAGCTGCCCCCCCCTTCACAAGGTGAGCAGCATATACGTCCTGCGAGAAAGACATTTAACCATGCCCGGGGCTGGAAATAAAGGACAAGTATTGTTTTTACAACGTCATGCGAGACAAGGCAGTGAGCCATCATTTAAAACAAGTCCACAGACATCTAACCTAACAGTTGTTGGATTGCTTTTGGAAGACATGCATCATGTGCTCCCAGCTCTTAAAACAATGACATGCAACAAGCAGAACAGGCAGCTCGTCACCAGCAAAAAGACAGCAGATGATCCGACGGCATCTCCTTAGAGTGCGTTCAGCCGCCCCCCCTTCACAACGCGAGCAGCGTTATCTGCGAGAAAGAGATGTAACCACGCCCGGGGCCAGAAATAAAGGACAAGTATTGTTTTTACAAAAGTTTTAAAGTAAAAGTGAAAATAATGCATATGTAACAATTCCCATGAAAATAACAATCTCTTTAAATTGTATATCCAGTAAACCAAACCCGGGGGTGGGCGAGCGAAGCGAGTAGGGGGCAGAGCCCCCTAGTTTATTTAAAGTTAGCTCAACGCCATGGACCACATATCACACACTGCAGGCTCAAAATATGACTTGCTTGAGTTTTTTTTTCTAATTAATAAATTATAATTCACAGTGTCATTCTGTAAATAAAATTTACATATTTGTTCCTTTTTTTTTTATTTTCTTTCCCTTTCCAATAAGACACATTAACCCGTTTCACGTTTGAAGTCATAAAGTTTTAATTGCTGCTTCTTTCTAATAAAATGTGGAATGCATTCTAGTAAGTATTTTAAGAATTGCTTTTGAAAGGACCGGTAAAATGAGTAATTCTTTATTTTCCACTCTGACTTTACGAACTGTTCTCAACATCATTCAGATTACCGAAAAAGGTAAATTTCGAGAAATAGTCTGCAATGCATTTTTCACCATTAAGTGCATTTGAAAATTGATCTCAACATATACAGAATAATCTTTTTTTTTTTAAGAAGTCACTTGATAAGTACCCAAATGCAGACACTTATCTTTCGCACAGAATGTAATTGGAGCCCTCGGCTGTTGCTGAGCCATTCATTTGATAAGAAAGAAGAAAAGGGAGAAAACCTGTGACAAGTAAGCAATCCTGAAAGAGAGCTGCTAAAGTGAACACGGGGGCATTAAGACATGGCGTGGTAACTGCTGGTCTGCAGGGCACCATGGTAAACAGCGAGGGAGAAGGTAGTGTGGCATTAATGTTTAAGGCTTTGGACTTCGAACTTCGTGGTTAAGGTTCTGGGTTCAAATCCCAGTACTAACACTGTGTGACCAGAAGCAGGTCACTTCACCTTCCTGTGCTACAATTAGAACAACTTCACAGAAATGTTACCAATTGTATCTTCTTATATAATACGCTACCGTGGATGTCCATTTGTCTGTCCAGGATTTCAAATCACCTGTAGCTCACAAACTATTTGACCTACTGACCTGAAATTTGGTACACGTATACTACGTGACGTCTACTATCCACTTTCGGGGTGATGATTGACCTCCAAGGTTATTCCTCTTTACTTTTATTTTATTTTATTATAGAATCAATTCTTGGCAGCAGCCAGCAGTGCGGCGCACGCATACGGGCGCCATTCTCATCCCGACTACCTTAGCCATCACTTCCCCTACCTCTTCATATCTTAAATCATTCTTGAGGCAGATTGAAGACTTAAGTGCCAGCTTAAGTGATAAATGAAAGAAAACGTACTACGTAATTGAAACACAAACACTGACTTAATCAGTTTTAACGCGAAAAGATGCCGACGAAAGAAGAGAAGAAGCGGGTCGCTAGGGTGGAGAAAAGAAGAGCCGCTCAGGAAGCAGCAAGTGCATCAACCTCTGAGGAAACGAATGCTGAACATACAGAGAAAGAAAGAGGATGAAAACTAGAAATGCTCAAGTCAAGTGTATTCACTGCATGTTATCATACTGTGCGCCGTTACTGGTCTTAAATGTTGTAAGTCACCTTAGATAAAGGCGTCAGCCAAATAAGTAAGTACGAACATCATTGCCTCCCTCTGCCCACTCTTTTGACCCCTTAATGAAAGTGTCACTTATTAATGTACTTTCCTTTATTCAGGAGAGTACTTGAATTTTGTTTTACTAGTAATCAAGACGTTCTTTGTTGTTCTTTTATTTATGTTTGCCTTTTAAAAACCCATTTCAAGGCCTAAGGAAAAAAATGTCTTTACTGATCTTGATAGAAAATATCCGTATTGGCAGGATTCTGTTATTACAGTTACCAATTTGAAATTAGTTTTTTTTACTTTTTAGGGGTGTTTTTTTCTAATCCAGGAATTACATTACTTTGAATTTCTGACTCCTGCAAAACTTGTTCTACTGTTCTGCAGATTCAATTTCACATTTCGTCCCAGAAGAGAAAACCTGGGGGCCCAGGGGACCTTTAAAAAGTGCAAAACTGGCCTCAGAGTTGCACGGCACGCCAAACAATTCTCACTTTAATTATTGACATTTATATTATAGAGGGTGGCACAGTGGTGCAGTAGTGATAGCGCTGCTGCAGTAAGCAGACCAGGGTTCAGGTGCTGGCCACTCCATTCATGGAGTTTACATCTTCTTGCCGTGTCCTTCTGGTGCTCCAGTTTCCTCCCGCTCTCCAAAGACATGCAGGACTGGTGAACTGGTGATGCAGAGTTGGTTCCTAATATATGTGAGTGTGTGTGTGCCCTGTGATGGCCTGGTGCCCTGTCCAGGGTTTGTTTCTGCCTTGCACCCTCTACTAACAGATAGGCTCCATGTATGACACTGGTCTGGACTGAGAGAGGAGAGGAGAGGAGCACATACTGATACCGCACACTGCCACACCCACCACATTACAAACCACCTCAGGAACGCAGATTAGGACCTGAGCACAGCCATGCAACGGGTGACACCTCAGCACCACATTAGTTCAGATGGAGTGGAACAGTGGGAGGTTTTTTTTATGGTGGCTGGAGTGCCAGTTCTGCCACCAACCCCCAGGATTTTCCCTGCAGGTTGGAGGGCCTACCTACAGGGCTGGACGCAGATTAATGTCACACTATAACGCCATACTCTGGACTATGCGGGTTAGAAAATTGCAATGACCTGACATGACATTTATCTACCTAGAAAGTTGAAAACCACTTTGACCGGCACCAATGTGTAGCGTCCACCTGGACAATGGGTTGGCAGCCATTCTTACACCAGTATGCGCACCACACGTTAGCTATGAAATGGCTGAAGGGTTAAGATAGCTAATTAGCCAATTAGGGCAGGGGGGTAGAATCAGAGAGGCCATGGTGGGCAGGTTAGCCAGTACTTCAGGAGACATTCAGGAATTTCTTATGATCGCAGAGTGCCAGGGCCTCGGTTTAACATCTCAGCTGAAGGAAGGTGCTGGTTTTTATATTACAGTAGACCTGCCACTGCAATTGGGGTTCACACACAGACCACAGGATAAGTACCCCCACACCTCCACAGGGTAAGTACCCCATCCCTCTACAGGGTAAGTACCCCCACACCTCCACAGGGTAAGTACCCCACCCCTCCACAGGGTAAGTACCCCCACCCCTCCACAGGGTAAGTACCCCCTCACCTTGTTCCATGGACAGATAAGCCGTTGTGTGATGCAGTGCTGAATGAGTGTTTGGGGTGGGCCTATGCGGTTAGTAGGAAAGTTCAGTGCTAATTATGATTCAGGGTCGCTGGGTTGACATTCTTAGAACACACAAGGTAACCCAGTGGTTTAAAGAGCATAATATCAAAAGCGTCCATATGCAAAACCGCCTTCTCATTCACAAGGTATAAATCCAGTCTGGGATTTATTGTAGACTCCTGAATAATATTTTAAAAACAGATAGTATTTTAAACGGCGCTCCGAGATTTTTCAGGTAAGGACAACAGTCATTTCAAGGTGAGTCATTTATAGGCACCAATCATGGCATTGGCGAGTGGTGACGAGCTGCATGTTGTGTAGTTGAAAGTAATGATCCCATCCACATATAAAATAGCGGTAACTGGTGAGAAAACCCCTAGGGGTCTGATTCATGTCTTGTCACAGAGGGGCTGGCTGTGGACCTGTGATCTTTGAGTCATTAAGTAGCGAAGCAAATCCAATTTTATTTGTCAAATGCAATTGTATGTGCAGCACAATATGTGATAAAGAGCTCCAACATTGTGTTTTACAAGTGGGGTATAAAAGGTAATAGACAATAAATATACTTAAATTACAATAAATCAGTGAACATTATATGAATAATTTAAAAAATATATAAACACCAGGTCATCGTGTAGCTCTAGGCACTGCCCTCAGTTCGGATGCAGAAGGAAGGTGGACAGAAGCTCCTCCTCAGTCTCCCTGAACTGGTCTTCAGGCAGCCATTGTGTTTCCCTGACCGCAGCCCACAGAAGAGGCCGTTGTTGGGATGGCTGATATCTCTCATAATTTTCTTTGCCCTGATCCAACATCGTTCAGTATAGATGTCCTGAAAGTTAGAGGGTGCACACCTAATGATGTGTTCAGCTGATGCCCCACTCTCTGTTGAGCCTGACAGTTTCCCAACCTGGTGGTAATTCCTCCTATCAGGATTCTTTCACTGGTCGATATGTAGAAGGACTTTAGTAACTGGGAGGGCAACCTAAAAACCTTAAGGTGTCAAAGAGTTTGGACCTCGGACCAGGTAAGGACCTCTGTGATGTGGACACAAAGGTATATGAAACTACCGACCCTCTGTACCTAAGTGTGGCTAATACTGAGGAGGTGGTAGTGCCTCTGCTGTTTTCTTGCAAAGTCCACAATTAGCTCCTTTGTCTTGCTGACATTGGGAGTAGTCACTAGTGCAGGGGTCTCCAACACGTCACTCACGAGATACCGGTAGCTCACAACGCCTTTCCAAGTAGCTCGCCAAAGGGTTAATGAATTTGATTAGTCAAATTAGGGGTGGTGATCTTTCAAAATAATCGTATCACGATCCTTTGAACACAAAATCATGATCCACAATCTGAATTGCAATCTATCTTTTCAATGTGGCATACACTTAAGAGAATATCCAGACTCATCAAGACCTAAGTAAAACTTTATTTTAAATATCAAGCAAAGTTGAATTCAATTGTTCTCTTGTTTGCTAGATAAGCGGAGTTAAGAAACACGCCCTGAAGTTGGTGGGTGAGTGAGGAGATCCAAGCTGTGTGTTTCTTGGATTTGAGCAAATAAATCAGTACCGCAAGTGAACTATTATACCTAGCGAAATGAGAGAAGTCACGAAATCAACCGGAATGTTCAAGCAAATTATGGAAAAAACCCGATGTAAATCCGTTAAGTAGTTCTATCGTGAAAAGCGGACAGACAGACAGACATTGGATTTTATATTAGTAAACCTTCAAAATAATGTGCAGTTAAAGTCTAAACAGCATTCTCAACATTTCTGGAGCTTAGCAGAGCCAGATAACTATAAGAATCTTCCCCAAGCAGCTCTGAAAATGTCTGCTTTGTTTGGGTCTCCAAACCTCTGTGAGTCTGACTTGAATGTCATGAAGTCAAAATTCAGAACAAGACTGACAGACGAACATTGAAATGACTCCATAAGAGGGAACCTCAGTGGCTCCACTCCAACATACACCTGCCTCTCTTATTGATGTCATCTGACTAACTAAACAACACATCACACACGCAACTGGACATGTGAATAAAGTGACACGGTGACACGTAAGAAAATGACAAATGAATAAGGAATATCTGTGGATTTGGAATTGCATTGTTTTGTTTTGACAGCATTCATGTTTTAATTCAATAGTGTGAGATACACTAGGAAATGCATACAGACATACAAAATACACTTGCTGGTGAACTCAATATTTTTAATGCAAAATGTGAGTTGTGGAAACCAATATTTTGTAAATGTTCAGGCAAAACAAGCTTATTCAGTTTGTTTGGCTTGAAATAAGCTATGAGAACAAACGTTAGAAAACAGGAGTAGCTCTCGGCCATTTTCATTTTGTAAAAGTAGCTCTCAGGGGATAAAAGGTTGGAGACCCCTGCACTAGTGTGACAGATTCTTCTCTTCATTCAGGTAAGCCTGCAAATTGTTGCTAGGGTTAGAGATCATGTCTACCTCAGCTTTTCAAGTTGAGCGGAAGCCGTAAAGGACAACTGTGAACTCATAGTCTCCAAGTCACTAAGCTGAAGCTTATCCAGTTAAGCTCCTTCCATCTGTGTGAGGATATAAAATAAAGAGGGCCAGAGCCCTGAGAACGTTTCACGCTGATGACGATAGTCTTGTGGAAGCCTTGTGTTTCATTTCTCATGTGTCACCTTCACAATTCGTACAAGTAGTTGCCTAACACCTTCATTTTTACGTTTCCGCTAGTGTTTGGTCATCACTTTTATTTCTCCTCACAGACTGGGAGTCTAATCAGGTCGGACTTTTGTTACAAGCAAAACGTTTGGCTCTGTCAGGCACATGCCTTGCTTTAAACACTATAATTTAGAATGGTTGCACACTTTCGCCCAGACCTCGACTTTTGGTGTTGGCTGCTACTGCTAACCAGTTTATCCTTCCTGGGAGCTGTCTTAATAAATCGGGTGTTTCGCTGTCATAATCTGCAAATTACTGACATTAAGCTTGCCGTTAAAGGCACTTAATATGAAGCAATTGCTTCCAAACTTCGCACTAAACAATGTCTTTAACATAAACAGCGTGGCCTAAAGAGATTTTTTGACAGCACTGGGGAGTCATAACTTTGGTGCGTGCGGCACCGGGAAGCGATATAACAGCACTTTAAAACACGTTAAGCTTTTTCCCACTTGGTGCATTGTGTTTTTCTTTTTTTTTAACTGCCTGATGTCAGTATTTGCTAACAAAGAGCTGCTTGATCTTTATACCTTTTAAATATTTTTTGATTAACATTGGTGACCCCAAGCCTCATTAAATCTCATGTTAATTGGTGATTCGAAATGATGGTGTGTGCATCAGCGGGCCTGGGATTAGACACGCCATCCAGGGTTGGGTTCTTGAAGTGCATCACATGCTACCAGGATGGGCTTTGGACCCTTTGCCAGTCTTAATTGGATTAAGTGAGCTTGTAAAGGTTGTAAATATTTTATATTGTGATTTTCGGGCAAAATGTGCTTCAGAAATGGAACATTTCCATAGCCTGAGTGAACACTATAAAGAGGGTGTAAATACAGTTGCCACCTTCCTTATTGGTGTGTTTCTTGCCTGGCACTGGCACATCATCTATCTTTGACATGCAGTTCTGCCACTACACTGATTTCCACAGGCAGCTTATTCATCTTGCCGTGTGTACTAACAGAGACTGCATGTCTTGTGCAGATTCTTTATCACTACGGTGAAGATGACAGGAGAAAAACGAGCTGATTGGGAATCAGCATATCGCTCAGACGCCAGCGAGATCTAATCACTTGGCACACTGCCCCGGCCCGTGCAGTAGCAGCACATGAAAAACGATCAAGACTAAGAGTTTCCTGTGCCGTGGCTAAATGAGATCTAGTACATGAGCTCTCTAACCGCACTTTCTGCATTTTACAGGCTGACATCCGCTCCCGGGAGTTCTTGAGGAAGCACTTTTCCTGTGGAGAGCCCTCAGGAGAGTGAGTGTCAATCAACAGGATCCAAGGGTGGAGGGGAACGCTTGCCATGTCACAGTCAGTGCAGCTTTATCTAGATTTGTCTTCCTTCTGCTCCATTTCTTTAAATCTTCTTTTTTCCTCTAGCATTACATCTGCAGTTTAATCACTTCCTAAGCATCTCCTGTGTCACTATTTCCTGGCTCCATCCTCCTCTCATAGCTCCCAGTGTTTGGCTCCCTGGTCCTTTCCCTTTTTCCTTTTTGCCTAGGTATCAGTGCCACCCTTACTCTTATCAATGTCTTCTCCATCCTCAGTGTCCCAGTGTGTACTTTTTCCATTGTCTTGATCATCCCTTTTTTTTTTTGCTTTGCATAGTTCGGTAGGTATTTTTCCACACAGCCCCCTGACCCAATATCCTTTCTTCTTTGTATAATCTCTCTGTCCTCATTTTGTTTATCCTGTCTCAAAGTTATACTATGCGCCCAGTCCTTATTTTCCAGGTAATGTACCCCTTCTCTAGTTATCACTACCCTGGCTACACTCACATTTCGATGGCTCCTGTAGTTTTTAGTTATTCATTTAGGTCACTTTTTAGTGATCTGTTTTCCCATTAAGGAGTCATCTTCTGTTGCTCAGTTTCAAAAAAGCCAAATGAAATCCATCATGATTCATTAGTGTGAAGATGGCCAACGGGGTGAATACTTTTTATTGGTTCTGTAGATGGATAGATAGATATGATAGGCATTATCTCTCTATTATAATAAAAAAATCTTGGGAGACAAGACTTTTTATCCTGCGATGAGACGTGATATTTTGAAGAGCGACACTTTAACGTCCCGCGAGACGAGACGTTGTGCCAAGAGATTTAACCACAACCTGGGGCCGGAAATAAAAGACAAAGAGTAGACGACAAAGTAGAACGTCATAAAGAATTCAAAAACGTTGGTGCGATACACATGCAGAGCAGGTTAGAGATAATGAAAGTACTAAAATTCGAAAGTCTCAAAAACATGATAGTAAAGATCACATTAGTGCAACAAATGGAAATTATTACTCGGTGAAATAACGGAACAGCAAAAAGAGATCGAATATATTGTTTGGATTTAAACTTTAAGTCGGAGACTTGTAGATCGTCTAATTTGTGTTGCCATCAGGCACAAGTAGTGTTTCTTCCCAATGAAGGGGCGTATCCATGAGAATTAAAAGATCTGTTGTTTGGTGAAAGTGAAAATTTCAAGCCCTGCAAGACAAGACTTTATGCAAAGAGATTTGGAAAAGTCCTACCCACATCTAAAACATTTACAGCCACGCACACGGCTCAGTCATTTCTCATTTGTGTGAATGCTATTATCAGACACAGTTTGCATAGAGAGAAAGAAACGACATTCAGTCACGGGCAGTTATACGTTGTGTTGTCATGATGTAATTTAAAACACGGAATCAAAATTCAATGTGATATTGATGAAAAGTTAAAAACGAAAAGAGATCGAATATATGGACATAGGTGATATGACAGAAGTATGTACTGTAGATATTGTTTGGCTTTAAACTTTAAATCGGAGACTTGTAGACCATCTAATTCGTGTTGCCATCAGGGACAAGTAGTGTTTCTTCCCAATGAAGGGGTCTATTCACGAGAATTAAAAGATTTGTTGTTTGCGAGTGGCAGAGATGCGAAGTTGCTGGCGTGTAGTGCAGTCAGGGGGGTTGGCAAGCAAAGCGAGCAGGGGGTGAAGCCTCCTAGTATAATAGCTAGATATGAAAGGCACTATATGATAGATAGGGCACTACATAACAGACAAATAGATAAGAAAGGCACTATGTAAAAGATAGATTTTTTAAACAGATCTTTATTATCAATTTAAACATAATTATAGTTATATTAACAGAAAAAGTTCAATAATATGTATAAAACTTTTTCTTCTTATGCTTTAGCACTAAGCAGTCATTCCTCTAAATATATCTAATTGAGTAATTATAGTATGCAAATTCAATCTTCAGTTTCCTTTGAAGGAGTACCGTAAACATTAGTAGAGCATCAATGGTTTGCATATCTTTATCCTTTTTTCTTCTGTTTTTTAAAACTGCCATCTTGGCTTGGCCTGACAATAAATTGCTAATTAAATGTTCCCTTTTACATTTTCTTGATACAGATATTCCATCCATCCATCCAACCCACTATATCCTAACTACAGGGTCACGGGGGTCTGCTGGAGCCAATCCCAGCCAACACAGGGCGCAAGGCAGGAAACAAACCCCGGGCAGGGTGCCAGCCCACCGCAGGGCGCACACATTAGGGACAATTTAGAATTGCCAATGCACCTGACCTGCATGTCTTTGGACTGTGGGAGGAAACTGGAGCATCCAGAGGAAACCCACGCAGACATGGGGAGAACATGCAAACTCCACGCTGGGAGGACCTGGGAAGCGAACCCGGGTCTCCTAACTGTGAGGCAGCAGTGCTACCCACTGCGCCACCATGCCGCCTGAACACAATTCCTAAATCCATAAACAAATAGACTAACTGACTGACATTATTTCTCCTAAGGAAACATAGAGCTTTATACACAAGCTCAAGAAATATAATAAACTAGCCATTCCCCGCAAACTTTAAAAATCAATAAACAGAAAGGTATCGCTAGCTAAGCGGAGGCAAGTTACCCTCCAAAAACACAGAGGTAGACCGACTCCCCACTCCTGATGCCATGCTCCCCCCTCGCCTCGGCCCGCAGCCTCTGTCTTGGATTGGCGCGAATAAATCGCTCCTGCAAGCAAACTATGATTCTTAACGTGATGAGAAGTCACAAAATCAACCGGAATGTTCAGGCAAATTCTAGAACAAAACCCGATCTAAATCCGTTAAGTAGTTCTCTCGTGAAAAGCGGACAGACAGAAAGACGTTGACACAAAACAATTCCAGAAAAGAAGAAAACTTGTGACATGGCTTATGATTAGAGAGCGGTCACAGTAAGGCACCATAATGGTGTATTGCCTTTGGTATAAAGGAGCCCTGGCAGAGTTTCTTGACACACTTCTGTTGAATAATTCGCTGGCTTCAGGTCCCCCGTGTTAGTGTGTCAGTTCGTCTTATTACTTCTTTTTCTTCACTTGGCCCTTCACTAAGCTTGTTCCATGTTTAATTTCAGGTAAATTCCTTTGACCAACTGTGACATTTTGTGACTTTATTTATTCCACATCACATACAAGCTGTGCCAACTTGGTAATGCCATCAATGAGGCCGTGATGACAGCAGGGTCACTAATTGCTTTCTGCTTGTGTTGCAATGCAGGTGACCTGATTTTAGATGCAGCATTGTGTATCTCTCCGATTTCAAACATGCATGGCTGTCTGTCTTACATAAAGCTTATTTATTGGCGCAATGGTTAGATTCAGTTTTCTGGGGTTGATCAGCTCGCCCCCTAGTCTGTGCAGTTGGTACCATCAATGAGTGCCTGTGTGAGATTTTTCTCCCACAAACAAAACTGTGCCACCAGTAAGTGGACCAGCACCCCATCCAGATTATTGTGTCCTGTCTTAACCATAGTGCTACTGGGGTGGGCTCCTGCCAAAACAACACTACATTAATTTGAGAATGCTACATTATGGTGGTGAATTGTGTCAAAATAAATCTTGAATCACCACCGAGAGTCAAATATTGCCAGGAGAAGGGGTCTTTATTGAAGATACTTGATCAAGGAGACAGAATCATGGGGGCTCGGTGCCCTCTGTGGTAGTGTGCCTACTATACCTTGACATTGAGCTGATTATATACGGACAGGGCTGAGGATGCAAGGAGTAGAGTTGGCAAAGGTGGATGAGTTTAAATACTTGGGATCAACAGTATAGAGTAATGGGGAGTGTGGAAGAGAAGTGAAAAAGAGAATGCAGGCAGGGTAGAGTGGGTGGAGAAGAGTGTCAGGAGTGATCTGTGACAGACGGGTATCAGCGAGAGTGAAAAGGAAGGTCTACAGGACGGTAGTGAGACCAGCTATGTGATATGGGGTGAAGACGGTGGCACAGGAGACAGAGCTGGAGGTGGCAGAGTTAAAGATGTTAAGATTTGCATTGGGTGTAATGAGGATGGACAGGATTAGAAACGAGGGCATTAGAAGGTCAGCTCAAGTTGGACGGTTGGGAGACAAAGTCAGAGAGGCGAGATTGGGTTGGTTTGGACATGTGCAGAGGAGAGAAGCTGGGAATATTGGGAGAAGGATGCTAAGGATAGAGCTGCCAGGAAAAGAGGAAGGCCAAAGAGAAGGTTTATGGATGTGGTGAGAGAGGACATGAAGGTGATGGGTGTGACAGCATAAGATGCAGAGGACAGAAAGATATGGAAGAAGATGATCCGCTGTGGTGACCCCTAACGGAAGCAGCCGAAAGAAGAAGAAGTCTAACTTCTTCTTTTGGTAGCATACATAGCTTTAACTTCTTCTTTTCAGTTTTAACCGAGCTGAAAATAAATCATAAAGAACGGTAGTTTTTGTAACTCACTGCTGCTACAGCCTTATAATTAATGTGCTTCGCTGAAAGGCACTATATTAGTACAAATCAATGCAAAATAATAAGACAAAATCCATAGTAGTGGCAGACATGCTGAATGATAATGGTGTGATAGCAGCATTGCGCGATTGAGAAAACGGTATAGGCTAAAACAATAAAGCTTTACAAGACCAAACAACAGAGTGTTAAGTAATGGAGGCTAGACCAGGTTAAAAGACCTCCATTTTTGTGTGAAACAGAATTAGAAGAGCACTGGTGACACTGCACTGTGGAAGAACTGTAGAGTCTTACAGAAATTGGAAGAAACAGTTGTGATGTGGCGCTTGAAATAAACTGAAAAATGACAGTCGCCCTCCGTGTCTCCAGTGAGAGTTAAGTGCGCAAACGTTCACCTCTTCGTATGTACAGGCAGCGCCTTGCTCACCGGTCTTCATTATGATGGGGGAAAACATGGAAGGAGACCATTAGCCTGCTTTTGGCGGTAGTAGAAAAAGTGCCATTAGTTTGCCAGGCCTGCTGCCTTATCACAAGTATCCGTGAACGCCAGTCCCAAGCTTTCCCCCCGTCATTCTCTTGCTCTCTTTCTTCTCCGTTACTTGTATTCTCAGTTGTCTTTGTTCACTTCCATAGCATGTCCCTATGCCCTTTCTATTGTGTCATCATGTCCCATTCCCCGGTTTTCTGTCTTCCCTGACCCCACACCTCCTCATTTCCCCCCAGCCTCCTGTGCTCCCGTTACATTCTGCTCGGCCATCACCTCCCTTTACTTTGTTCTCAGGCTCCGCCTCTTCTCCATGTCGCCGATGCCTTCTTTTGCTCACTTTCCTCGTAGCCCCGCCCCCCTCATGCTGCCGCAGTCACAGATGAGTTTCGGCTCCAAACAGAAGCAAAAAATCTTCTGCAGGATTTCCCCATAAATAATAAATGATTTGCTGTGCTGCAAATGTTTCTTCTCAATTAGAGCCGAGCCACTGTCAGAAAGTGCCATCTAGAGTGCACGCTTGGGCTGAGCAGCAAGGGGGGGTGCATTGGGGGGGGTCTGTGCTGAGGGGCTGGTGGAAAGAGCCGCTTCATGAAAGCAGGAAACCCTGTTAGACAAAAGAAGGAGAGAGAAAAATAAATTGAAAATTGGATTACGGTGGGGGGAGGGGGGGGGGGTTGTGGGTGATCGAGGGTCTTACAGAAAGGAAAATGTTACCAGAGGAATCGGCATTAACGCTGCTGCAGTAATCATAGCCTGAGCTGCCAGGCAGGCAGCAGTGGAAAAGAGCACATCCCCTCATCGCTTCATCATCCCAGCGGCTAAAGCTATGAGGGGCACACGCTGGGAGAAATTGTCTGCTACATTACCTGAGGTGGCTTCAACTTCACGCCAATTACTGGCCGGCCCGTGTATCCTGCCTGTCCAGCAGATCCCCATCATTGCGCTCTGTGCCAGCCCACTAGTTGCCTGTCCTAGTTGTGCCCTTCAGCGCCCTCTCATTTTCACTTTTCGCTCTACTTCAGATTGAGAACACTTTATTGCCAGTATGTCGCTGTTTCTCACCACAGGAGCAGCAATGACTACTCCTTGTATTGATTTTCTAGCCAGTTCACTTTATTTTTTTTTTCTCCAGCAGCTCTTCTCGGGATGCTCAGAATGACACCGAGCACAAACCAAAGAGTGACCCTCAAGAGGTGAGCTAGCCCTTCTAGTTGAGAGACGAGGATTTGTGGAACTCCGGGCTGTCTTTGTGGACTGGGTGTCATGGATATGAAGCTACTGCACCTGTGTGGCCTTGACCAGTTCATGCTGCCCACCTACCGTACCAATGGACAAACCACTGAGGGCAACTGCTGACCATCAGCCCTCACTTTTGCCTTTTGTGGATCACAACAGTTCTGTCTTTACCAGTGAGTGGGGATGACTTGCTGGGCTGGGAGTTGTAATTAAAATGTTACCAGTTATGACCACTGATAGGCCACTCTTGATCTCGGACTGACCACAGCCCACCTCTACTTGGTTCACCATAAAACGTGCTCACCCCTTGGAAGTTTTCCCCTTCTGTTGTTATGCACAACATTGAATCCCAGTGGATTTCATGTGTCCTCATTCACACGGATCAGCAGAAAAAGACGCCTTGATGTCAAAGTGAACACAAATCTCTTAAAGTCGGGTGTTGAAGTTTTGGTATTAAAAGGACTGTTTGTGCTGGTGAATGTCACGGGGCCTGGCAGAGAGAAGCGGGTTATTATATAGGGCGCAAGTTCTGCTGGCGGTGAATCTATCATATAGTGCCTTTCATATCTATCTAT
>JANRMT010062846.1:27012079-27045892 GCA_026402145.1 Polypterus bichir lapradei | reverse complement strand
AAAGGTTCAAAGTCCGGGATCCATGGAGTGAGGTTATCTCATTCACAGGTGAAAGGGCGGTGGGTGGAGATCTGAAGAAAGGGGTGCAGTTTTTGGTGAGTTTATGGGAAAATGGAAAAGAGGCGAGGAGAGAAGAGAAAGGCCTCAGAACTATGGCAGTAAGCAGAGAGCTGGCGAGCACAGAAATGTGGAGAAATGGTGCACAGAGTTCAAGCTGTCCTCTCCAGATTGGTAAGGAAACGGGTGGCAAAGCAAGGAATAAGGTGGCGGGGGCATTTTCCACTTTGCAGGGGTCCGTTTTCACGTTCCCATTAAAGAATCTTTTTCTGTTTTGTCTCAGACAACACAAGTCCGCCGTGATTTAACGTTTTATAACAATAAAAGGTAAAACCTGCCAAGGGATTGAGTACTTTTTAAAAGCGCTGTATGCGGGGGGTCTTGGTCTTTTCCCCAAAGATGCTCTTAATTGCTGCATTGTGGTTCACAGTCAGTTTGAAAGTGAGGTGGAATATTCTAGACCAGGAGCGACATCCCTTCGGGGAGCCAGATCTCAGTGGGAGCTTGCCAAGCTGAGCCGTAATTAAGCCAGTTAGTGTACAGATATAAATAGAGGAGACCTCCGTGGGCCCAGGCGTTTGTGCGACAAAGACCTGGCATGACCTGTAAGGACGAGTAATGGGATGGGGGGGTCGGTGATTGAGATCTGAGAAGCTCAAGCGAGTCCGCCAGGCCATTGTGTAATTTCAAAGGGTTTAAGTAAGTGCCACGCCCCTCTCTCGCTGTCTCGGTGCCCGTGACGCTCTGCCCTCCAACCTCCATTGCCAGGCTTCTCATCAGACAGCTGCTCTCAGGTGAAAATGGGTTTCTTAGCAGGTGTGAATGATCACCATGGAAACAGCGGCACAGCATCAGGCAGCGTCTCAAGTCCACCAAGGTGGTCTGCAGTCCGCTTGAGCAGGAGATGCTAAGCACGATGAAGCTCGGACTCCAAATCGGAGGCATTTCCCAGCACCCTTAGTTACCCTTATTAGCGCCCTCAAAGGTTTTGGCTGTTGGTCTGATTTCTTCCTCACCTTCTCTCCATCTCCCCATCTTCAGTTGGAGCTTTACAATCAGCCCAGCATATTTCAAATCACAGAATCAATGATTGTTGCCCAATAGTCAAACATGTGCCACCTATACTGGATGGACAGGCACTCACTCACTGTGGCACTCGAATGTCAGCCACGCTGCACCATTGTCATTGCGGTGACTACGCTGGCAGCGAGCAGAAGCAGCTTGGACAGAAGAACTTTAGGGACACCTGTTGTAAGCGGGCACACCCTGGGGGTTTGGAATCGATGAAGGGCACCTGGAAGTGAGGAATGGAGGGTCCACTGCTACTCAATTGCCCAGGAAGGTGGGTACTGTCTATAGGTAACAGTACATGTGTACCCGGTCAGTGACTTTGTAAAGAAGTTTAAACTGAATGCCCACCTTCACTTGCTCAGAGGGGACCGCAAACCCACCCAAGTAGGCTGCAGTGTGTCCTGGAGGAGGAGTCGCTGGCCGAGGGTATTGGCGACTTAAGTAGAGAAACACTTTGGTCTCTGCACGTGCCTAGTGCTGAATGCTGCCAGTCTGTGCCAGTCTAAGGGCTAGCAGGAGTGGGATGAGGTGACTTAGACTTAGTCCGGGGGGCTATTAGTGATGTCAGACCTCACAACAGAACTGCTACTAAAGGCTTCCTCTTCAGTCTCACAACGTTGGCCATTCAGCGACACCAGGATGTCATTGGCTTGTTTTTTATGTTGTCACAAATGAATGTAAAACATCGCCAGCGTGGTTTATTTTAATAATGCTAGTGGGCTCTGCCCCCTGCTCGCTTTGCTCTCCAACCCCCTTGCTGGCCCTACGCGCTCCTCATCTCCCGGATCTGCGACGAATCGTGTTGTGCTTTTGGATAAACACGAATATCAACTTTGTCATTGATATCTCCGTCTTTGGAAACTATTATCGCTGTCAATTCGTCACATGTTGGTTTATTATATATGCCTGCGTAATTTTTCGGATTCATATAGAAATCCAAGAAAACGTCTTTGTCCTTGTTTTTCTGATAAATTTCGTGTAAAGTGCGATACTTTTGGACGTATGGATTTGTATCCATTATTGGCTGTAGAGTTTCTAATACGTCTGATCGTTTAACTCTTTCGATTCCATGTTGCATCGCTTCTCCGTGATCATAAATATAAACCTGACCGAACTGTGGTTTCTTTGAAATGAAACTTGTCGTAGCATTAATTGTTGCGGGACCACAGATTCTCATAGCTTATGGTCCTGAATCGTGTAAATCTACGTTTTGAGCACTGAATGTTGCGAACACGAACAGATTATTGTATATTCGAATATTTTGCCTGTAGTGTTTGTGGATTTCACTTTCACCAAATTACAAATCTTTTATTTCTCGCTGATACTCCTCTTCACTGGGAGGCAACACTACTTTTCGCTGATGGCAACACGAATTAGACGATCTACAAGTCTCCGACTTAAACTTAAAGCCTTACAATATCTACACACTTCTGTCATGTCACCTATGTCCATATATTCGATCTCTTTTCGCTGTTCCGTTATTTCACCGAGTAATAATTTCCGTTTGTTTGCCTGAATGCGATCTTTACTATCAGTTTTTTGAGACTTTCGAATTCCACTGCTTTCGTAATCTCTAACCTGCTCTGCGTATCACGCCATCGTTTTTGAACCTCTTTATGACGTTCTACTTTGTCTTCTACTCTTTGTCTTTTATTTCCGCCCCTGTTAGGTTTTCAAATCCACTTGGTCCAGGCTGATTATAACTTTCAATTTTTTTCCGAATTTGCACTTAGATTTTTATTGTTCTTTTTGGAATTCTTTTCTCTCCAAGGCTTTTGGGCCTCTTTTCGACGTGCTGCCCTTTCTTCTTCGCTTAGTCGTTGACTTTTAATCTAGAATGTAGAAAATTATTGTCCAGAAAAGGACTACATCGATGGAAATGAAGAGATTGAAAACGTTAAAATGTATAAGAGCGGAGAGCGCAGGAACGGTGTCTGACAAAAGCATTCGCCTGAATGGGAGGTGAGTGGACTGTCGGTCTGGTTAAATCTCTTGGCACAAAGTCTCGTCTCGTCCCAGGATTTTTTTATATAACGGAGAGACCAAATAATAATAATAATCATTCTTTGCATTTATTTAGCACTTTTCTCACTACTCAAAGCGCTCCACAATTGCAGGTTAAGGGCCTTGCTCAAGGGTCCAACAGAGCAGAGTCCCTATTGGCCTTTACGGGATTCGAACCGGCAACCTTCCGACTGCCAGTGCAGATCCCTAAACTCAGAGCCACCAGACCAGCTTGCCTTTTCTAACACTGCAGGCCAAATAAAACCCAGCATTCCTGTGGCGTCGTGCAAGACGAGTCTGAGGAGTTCCTGTTCCTGTCTCGCTGCACTTTCGCAGTTGAGAACTCGTTTGACGCCCGAGCTGCCATTCGATGGCCGACCCACAAGGCTTTGCAGTTGATCGATGGGTGCTGCTAAATCGTTTCTCGTCGTTTACTTGACTGCTCACACAGCCACTGTGCCGTACCTCAAGTCTGCCTGGGGTGGGTGGCAACAATTGGTCAGGGGCGCTCAGTGGGACACTAGGTGGGCAGAGCTGATGTTCAACACGAACCACTCACGTCCTGCCTCGTGTGGTCCCACGCAGTTGTTGCTGATGTTAAGATGAATTTCTGCACAGCCCATCATCCTGGGTCCCCACCAGACTCATGTCAGCACCCCACCATTGTCTGTTTGAAGCCCACCTTGATTTTTTGTATTGAATCGGCTTTCCTCTTAACATCCAAAGACCTTCCATTAAGTCAAGTGCTTCATTTTGTGCAATGGGTGGGCATCCTGTCCTGGAGTGATACCCATTATGATACCCACAGGTGGAGCAGGAAGCAAAGCACCAGCATGTACCGAGTTGGGGGCCATATTGAAGAAACACCCACCATTTTTAGAAAATTATTTCAGATGACGCCACTAGAGGGGTTAATACAGTGTGCTTTGAGAATGGTAAGGTGTGTACCAGGAGCATGGCATGAACCTTCTGAGCCGAGGTGATTGTATTAGGGGCCTGCCGGACATGGAGCCTGCTAGGATAAAAGACAACGGTCGGCTCTGTAATGCAGTGGCAGTGAAGTGGCACGTCCGGTCTAACAATGCCCTTTGCCAGTCCTCTTTAGAAATGAGTTAATGTGGCTGGCTCTTTTGTAACTACTCAAAGACCACCACTTCAAGTATGACTACCAATGCGCAGCTTCCACCTGGAGGATGTGACGGCGGCCATTTTTGCAGCAGTACACTCATTAGCTTTTAGTGGTAAAGGGGTGAGAGAGAGAGTTCATTAATTAGGGGGCTAGGATGACTAGACTGTGGTGGGCACACCCTGCCCCGGAATCTCTTGTGTTTGGACCTCAGTTCTACGTCTCATCTGAAGGACGGCACCATTTGTGCAGCTCAGTGCCACACACGGACCACGGCTGAGCGCAGAAACCTGCTGGCCACACCAACCGTCTTTTCCGAGATGATTTCCCCCTCCAGGTGCCAGCCTGGCCAAACCACATTAGTCTTGAGATGGGTGACGTTTTCGAACTTACTGTACTGGTGAGCTTGGAAGAAGGGCTTCTCGAGTCGGACCCCGCTGGACGGCTGTGAAGTTCACCTCTGCCTTTGTGCCGAGCCTACAGTTTCAATTGTAGTTCACCCAAGCATTGCATTTTGAATAGTCCTGCAGTATTTCGGACCCTGATGTTTTCAGCATCTACTGGCACAGCTGAAGAGAAATGGTGGAACGTGGCCGTGAAGAGTAAGCAGCGGCAGCGGCGGAGTGAGTGAAGCCCACATCTCCATTCGGCGGCCTCTCCAGAGACACACGTCTCGCTGCGTGAGTATTTGTTCCTCATTAAAGTGGTATTTCGTTAATTTATTATTCTTTTTTCCTGACCGTTTCAATCTCTATTTATAGCCATCCATTTTCATGCCCGCTTGTCTCCTTCAGGGCCGCAGAATCTATATCTGGATTCCAGTAGAATTGATTTGATTGTTTCTGCCCATTTGTAACTGTAATATTTTTGTGTAAATATCCTGTGTCATATTCTACATTTTTAATGCGCCGGCTTTGCCAATAAATCCCTCCTGAATCCGAGCAGCGTGCACAGTGAGTGAGAATGACGGGCAAAGGAGATGCCAATGGGGGGCCACAAGGGAAGACCCAGAATGCAGTTTGTGTAGGAAAACGGGGACTGCAGCCATTACAGGGGCTCGGTGGGCCAGAAGATGAATGGATGGAATGACAGACGGATGGATGGAAGTGTAACTCACTTGGACAGAAATGTTTCAAATCCAATCTATCCAAATTGTTGCTTCTCAGCTGGAGGCCATCCCAGAATTTAGCAACGGCAATCCAGCTACCCTGCATGGCTTTGGGTGGACCACCCGCACAGAACGTGCCCTGTTGTGACCTGGCAGCGCCGTCACTTCACCACCGTGCCACCCCCCATCTTTAAATCCTGCTCCCTGATGGATTCTCATTTTATATTTGCATTAGCACTGTATGGCATCCTGGGAGGACCCACCATTGGCATCATTTGCACCTCATTCTGTGCCCACATCATTGCTTCGGCTCTCATTATAACCCTGAGGGTGGGAGGACCCATCATTGGCATCATTTGCACCTCATTCTGCGCCCACATCATCGCTTCGGCTCTCATTATAACCCCAAGGGTTTGACGTCTGCCATCCACATGCCCACTTGTAAGACGGCGCGTTAAACGTGAGGCACTACAGAGCACAAGGAGGGACGCTGTGAGCCACAGAGAAGAAAATGTCCGCACTGCTTCCAGTGTAGAGAAGCGTGTGTGTAATAGTCAAGGTGGTCCCCTGAGGCGCTTGCTGGAACTCTGGCTGCATGCGAGGCGCCTTTAGTCTCCATCTTATCATCAAAGAGGACGCGGACCCCCTTCCCCCCACCCGACGTGATATTAAAGCCCCTGCCTCCTCCTTACCTAAACGCATGTCAAAGACTTGATGACTTCATTCCTCTTCTGTGTCCAAGAAAGTGATTGGGGGGGGGGGGGCACCACAGTATGAAGGGCACAGTCGTGTGACCACCAGCTTTGGCTTCGACCAGGAAATAATCAGGTACGTCATCAACCCAGCAGAGCAGCGGCAACAGCAAGTCCTTGAAAGATGACACCGCGGGGGTCATTGACGTCCACTGGGCTTTGGGAGCCGTCACTCAAGGAGGCTGAAGCCCACCGGTGAGTGCTGCTATTTCATGTGGCATTAACCCTCAGTTTGGGCTTGCCCTATAGAGACGGGGTGGGCACTGAAATGTCATTACTGGAATGGCAGGCTGCTTCCAGCCCAAATGTAATTCCAGTGGAGGACCACCGGGTGGGGGGCACAAGAGTGGCATCCTGTTTTTGAACATTCAAGTTTGAACCTCATTCAGCAGTTTCAGTGCTCAACAATAATAGTTAAGATACTTTGGACTGCAAGGCCTGAGGTCCAAATCCCACTCCTGACACCATCAGACCAGCAGGAAGCCACTTGCCCCCCTCGGATGAAGGCCTAGTGAGTTACAGCTGATCTAATGCAAAACAGCAGAACACTAGGAAGGGAAATAGAGAAGCGGGTACGGACGGGTTTGAGAAATCAAAAGCCACCAGCTGATGATGTATCACAATTTTATTAGAAAAATTAGATTTCTTGCTCTCTGGGTGTCGCCATGCGTTGAGCAAATAACAATGGAGTAAAAAACCCTCCCGGGACCGTGAGAGAGGTGGCCCGCCGGCCTCGCATGCTGCAGCACACACACCACATTCCAGACCGGGCCTCTGGGCACAGCTACTGGAGTCATTGGTACAAGAGCGATGAAAAAGAAAGCAATGAAGAAGAAGAAGTAGAGAACAGGAAAGAAAGCACACCTCCATGTCGAGCTGACGGGAGCAAAAAACTTGAGTTCAGGCCCAAGGCACTCAGGCATTGGTTTTTTTGTTGGCAATTAAACTTTGCACATCGAGGCGCAAAAGCAAAGAAGAGAAAATGTGAACAAAAAAAAAAAAATCAACAAAGCCCCTCCCATGCAGTGGGCACAAAAGACTTTGCCCTCAGGCGGTCACAGTTTATTCACAGTGTGGGCTTCTTAAGCCAGCCAGGCAGTGGTGATGAGGTCCATGAAGTCTTTGCCAGTCTGTATTTGGGAATTCTGGGTCAGTGCCAGTCTGGGGTGAAATGTCCAAACGGATGCCAGTCCATGATAGTGAGATGTCAAATCAGTGCCAGTCTGGTGTGATGGAGACAGCAGCAGTCCATGCTGACAAAATTACAGGGGAGTGCCCGTCGGCGTTGATGAGGTCTATCAGGTTGTTGTCAGTCTTTTATAGATGGCAACAATCTGTTCTGACATGGCAACACCTGTGCCAGTCTGTCATAGGTCAGTGCCATTCAGAAACAGATGCCAGTTTGTGATAGTGAGATCTCAAATCAGTGCCAGTCTGATGTGATGGAGACAGCAGCAATCCGTGATGACAACATTACAGGTGAGTGCCCCTCTGCACTGATGACATATCACGTTGGTGCCAGTCTTTTATGATCACAGTTATGAACGTGTTAAAACGTGTCAGTCTGTCATAGGTTTGTGCCACACTGGGGTGACGTTGAATTGGACATGGACACAGTAGTCACTACACGATGGTGAAAACTTAAGTCTGCCAGTCTGAGTTGATGGAAATTTGGGACAGCAGCTACCCAAAATTATGGGCATGTGCCAGTCTGCACTGATGATGTCTCTCAGGTTGGTGCCAGACTTTTATGATGGCAACAATCTGTCATGACTCGGTTAAAACGTGCCAGTCTGCCACTCTGAATCAATGGAGGATTGGGCATGGTCACAAATAGATGCCAGTCCAGCATAGTGAGAACTCATGTCAGTGCCAGTCTGATGTGATGGTGACAGCAGCAGTCCAGGATGACAAAGATTCTAGCTGTGTGCCCATCTGCACTGATGACCTTTCAGGTTGGTGCCAGTCGATTATGATAGCAGCAATCTGTTAATGACCACGTCAAAACGTGCCAGTCTATTGCAGGTTAGTGCCACTGTGGGCCAATGGAGAATGGGACAATGTCACAAACAGATGCTGGTCTGTGATGGTGAGATCTCAAGTCCATGTCAGTCTGAAGTGAGCAGTCCATGTTGACAAAGCTATGGATGTGTGCCCATCTGCACTGATGATGTTGTTTCGGGTGGGTGCCAGTCTTGGATGACCATGTCTAAACATGTGCCAGTCTGAGGAGATGGGAGCCTCAGGTCAGTGCTGGCCAACAAGCTTGAGACCATCGGTCTCACAGGTCCCATATCAGTGCCAAGTATGAGGTGGCCTGGTCTAGGCTTTAGTCGTCCAGTGAAGCGTAGCCTTCCCTGTACTGTGAATGAAACTGCCCGCAGCGGCAGCAGCGCTTAGTGTACGGATGCCCAGCAGTTGTTAAAGTCTGGCACAGACTTTCCAAAAAAGATTTTTTTTTTTTTTTTTTAACGCCAAAGAGTGATGAACGCATGTCACTTTGATTTCCCTTCCTTTGATTATCCAATAAATTAAAACAAAAAGGGAAGCCGGGTAAGTGCTGTCCGGTTTGCGAGAATGGCGAGTCGCCTAGTTGATCTGACGGCACGCCTCAAATGTCCACTTGGTAGCCCCACCATAGATGTCGATATTGCTTTCTGACCAGGAGATGACGTTCCCTACGAGAGCCTTGTTGTTGCAGGTGGCCAGATTGTAAATCTCCCCAGGTGACAGCTTTCTGTCCCAGATATTGAAATTGGCGAGCTCTCCCACGAAGGCTTGGGTGGCATCAAATCCCCCGCCCAGAGTGTCCTGTAATAGAAAAGCGATGGAGTGCAGAGTGGTCAGAACAGCTTGGACACATGGAACGTTTCCATCCTCTCTGGCAACCCTGGTTCAGCCCCCAAAATATGTAAACCACCAAACAATACACCCACCCACACTATCAGCTTAACTTGGTGGATTTTTGGGAGGTTTCCACATCATACCCCCTCTCTAGTATTTCGAACGTCCCCGTCAATATCCTGCTCTGCAACTCAACAAGAAGACAGACCATCCACTCACCTGCTCCTGGCCCAAGACCAGTACTCCCAGTGGCTTAATGGGATGGTAGGGGGCCAGATTCTCCCCATTGCCTCGCATCATGCCATCTTGAAATGCCTCCCACACACCATCTCGGGTGGTCCAAGTGACGCAGATGTGATGCCACTTTCCGTCATTAATGATGAAGGGCAGCTTCGCCACCTATGAGCAATGAGAAGCATGACGTCAAAGTGGGGGCGCCTCTGGTTTGAAGCCCCCCGCTAACGACGGGTCCAGCGCGGAGGTTTAGCCCAGCCGGATTTCTTGCTAACGAATCTCGTGGGCGCTTCATGGCACAGAGCCGAGCACCACTGAGCCTCCTCCCTCCATAGCTCAGATTTTCAAAGTCTCGCACTTATTAATCAATCGAAGTTTTGAGTTTGCTGTTAGACGTATTTTAAATAGAATAGCAGGGTCCCTCGCGTTATTTTATGTATGTTAAATCGCATAAAGGGGGTCCAACTTAAGGTTTAATGCCCCTTGATCCAGCCTGTCAATTTGGACACTGTCATATTTCAGTTATTAATTGGGGCGCAGAGACTGTACTGGTCAGCCAATCCCTAGCCGCCTTCTTTTGCGACGGTTATAGCGCCCCGCTGCAGGCGTGCGCACGCGCACAGCTCGCCCGCCCCGCCTCGCCTCCCCTCCACCACCGCTTACCTTGTCATTAATGAGGATCTCCATCGGGTTGTTCCCCCACTCGATGAGCACAAGTTCGTTGGTCTGCCCCGGCACCGCGTACGAGAAGGGGGTGCCGACACCGGGGGACGCGTTGGATTTAATCCACATACACACGGTGAAGGCGTACATCTCGGGCAGGCTCTTCTTCACTTTGGCGTACATATAATTGGTCCGCAGCGGGAAGGTCAGCTGGAATTTATCAAGTGGCCTGTTGTCCTTCTGACCTGTAAATGGACAGCAAAATGTTAAATCACCTGTAACGACTCTGCCTTGCGGGAAGATGGCCAGGTGTTCCCAGAGCTGCAGTGTGCGTGAAGGTGCGTGCGCGCCTCGAGATCTACTTGGAACACAAGCACTGGGGGATTATCAGAGGTGTGTGCGTGGGAGTTGTAATTAAGACTTGGGGTTTGCTTTTATTGTGTATGACAACTGTACCAAATTCTAGTAAGTTGGTTTACACCAAACATCCGGCCAACACTCACCCTTCTCCAAATCGCTTATCCTCTGGTGCAGCGAGGTGAGCGTCGACTCCACTTTGCCCCTCTGCTCGGTCTCGTTTCTCAAGCCGGGCTTCCCTTCTTCCAAACTGTTGACCCGGGACAGAACCTGCCTTTCCAGGTCGTCGATCTTGCTCTGCAGAAGCTCCTTGAGACTGTTCGCTTGCGCTGATCCGTTATTCCTGCTCATTTGCTGCAAGACAAGAGGAGAGAAAAAAAAAAAACACCGCAGCGTGAGGATGGGACATTCGACTCCGTGCCACGCAATGCCACTCTGCGCCGCTCGGGATTCTTCTGTCCGAAAGGAGATTAACTCGATTAGAGCTTATCGCCTCCGCTCGTTGCATCAAGGCTCTAAATTTGTTGGAGATAAGTCGGCTGTCCTCGCATGGATGTGTTTACCCTGAATCACGGGTTCACATCAAAGCTGCAGTGGAAAAAAATCTTTTTATAGGGGGCAGCCTGTCCTCTTCCGTGTTGGGATGATCGATGACAAGAGTAAACTGCCTGCCAGCCCCGGACCCGCTGCGACACCTTTAAAACCCCGTTTATACCTCCCACGATTTCTAGTTTGTAATGGTGGGTGAAACGAAATGTATAACCAGTCTCCTCGTTTTTATTTCAAGGACGGGATTCCGCCAATTCTAGCTTCATAATTATATTCCCACCGAACACTCGACATTGTCATCCTCTGGCACATGACCCCATCACAATCCCAAATGATCTTTCTTTCGAAATGAATCCTCGTAAACTGGAAAGGCACCCTAACACAATCCACCCACCCCCCAAAAACCCCACTTACCTGTCCGATTATACATCGAGTAAACTAAAAACGCGCGCGCCCCTACAACACACCTCCCACCTGAATTTTTACTCCGTGAATCACTAGCCCAATCCCTTCATTTTCAGGACCCCCTATGCCTCTGACAGCATTGCCCTTTCTGTCCGTGCCCACTTACCTCCAGGTTTTCGAGCCGCTGCTTCAGTGATTGTAAAGTTTGCCCCAGTTGGCTTAACGTTTCGGCCGGTGCCCGCGATACGTCCCCCATGGTGTTTTTGGAGGACCCCGTTTCCTTCCTCCTTGAACCCGCTTTTGCTTCTCCCGGAACGGGCTCCGTCATACTCTGGCTCTCACATCGGCTCAGTTTGGCAGTCAGCTCTTTGATCGTCTCTTTTTGGTTCATGATGGTTTCCTTCTGCTGCAGGACAGTGTCCCTCAGCTGCATCACCGTGTTCTTCAGGTCCTCGGCCAGCCCGCTGTTCTGCATCGTCGCGGCGCACATGTCCATGTTCGCGGGAACAGAGGTGCAGATGAAGCGGGTCTGTCCAAAATCTTGGCATGTGCCCTCCAGGAGCAAGAGAGCCAGCAACGGAAATTTGAGGGGGAACGAGCGCATAGTCGCCCGCATGCGATTTTTCAGCAACCGTCTCTGTCCACTCGAGCGGAGATGCGCTACTCGCCGCGCACCGCCTCTTTATATAGCGCGCTACCGAAGGCAGGAATCCCACTCTGATGGATCTGACGCCGCCTACTTAAGGTGGACGGCTACGGGAAAGCGTGGCAGGTGGCGTGCTGCGCAGGCGCTTTTCACCGAGAGATCTTAAGAGAGAGAAACCCCGCGTGTGAAACATTAATTGCATCCATAAGAAAGCGTTTATCAGCACTTCCTGCTCCTAGGGATCGAGCATGCGGGACTCCGTTTGCACCGCCACCCCTTCTCCCTATCAGCCTCCTTCTACGTGATTTGCTTTGTACCCTAAAGGGTTACGTTATATAGTATGTCAGCGGCTGAGGGATCCATTATCTGCAAGAGCCGACTCGTAGAGGCACGATGTTGTAGCCCCCTGTCAGTGCCGCATCGCAAGGAGAGCGGGAAGTCACCGGGGGTCCGAGATGAGTATGTAGGTCACCCACGACGGGGCTCACGAGATGCTGTGTCCATCAGAGCGCTTCTTTGGAATTGTCAGCAGCATCATTAACATAATGCGGTAATGGGAAACAAATCACCGGACGGAATCGGAACGGCGCAGGTGCGACAGACGCAGTGCAATAAAGAGAAAGCGACGAAAAGTCTCCTCCTTCATAACGGCCCATCGTTGGGGAACCCCGCGGAGTCGCACGCACCCGCTCGTGCCTCGCGACCGGACCCTCACTGGACGGCTCGGCCCCGCGGGGTTTCCTCTCACACTCCGGTCCAGCGAGGGAGGGGTCAACAAGAAACAAAAGAAAATTCATGGAGTTTGCACTACCGCACTCTCATTGTGTGTGTGGGTGTGTGTGTGCGTGTGATCTGGGGGTCTCAGGGTCACATGGCCACTCACTCTTCTTCTAAAGGGCTTTCTAGTCCCTGACCCCCCTGCAGAGAATAGCTGGAGCTCTTATTGCAGGAGCCAGGCCAGTAGCAGCAGCAGAACCCTGTAACTGTTAGTTGCATAATCACTCCTGGGGGCTTCCTAATGAATATTTATGAAAGAGAGAAAGAAGCTACTTTGGGGTCATCCCTGGCAGGCAGGCAGAGTGCTCAGCATCCTTTACCTGTATCTGCAGCAGAGCTCCCGCCTCCTTCCCGAGCCCCCGCGTGGGAGTGGGGGGTGCAGCTGAAGCCATCTCCAAAGATTTCTTTTGTGCAAAAGATGGCCCTCAGGTTTCTGATTCTTACTGCCAAGGCTCTTGCACCAGAATCCGTGTGTGCGCATCGGTACAGATTGGCTCCTGGGCCCCATGCCCGAGGCTGCAGAGCAGTGCCAGTGCTTATCAGTTATTGGAGTCACTTTGAAAATGTTTTGTTTTGCTGACAGCATTAATTCCGGACTCCAGGCTCTGAAAGTGGCACATGTGGCGGCGGGTGCACAGGGACTCTGATTCTGCTGCGGAGGTGCCCATACATACTATGCCCTGCCTCCTACCACCTTTACATACACTGGACTTGGTGATTAGATTATCATCCGTCCATTTTCTACCACCTACTCAATCCGATATAATGATGCCCAGGTGTCCCTTTTCACCACCCAGTATGCCCTGGGTCTGCCCCAAGGCCCCCCCAAGAACACCTCCCCAGGGAGGCAGCCTAATGAGATGCCTGAAGCCCCTCCTTTCAATGTGGAGGAGCAGCAGCTCTGCTTTGAGCCCTTCCTGAATGTCTGCACTCCTCACCCTGAGCCCAGACACCCTTCGAAGGAAGCTCCACATACGCAGGGACCGAATTGCCTGCAACAGCAAGCCTAGTACCCCATACTCCCAAAGCACCGCCAACAATAGACCCCAAAGGACACAGTCCTATGCCTTTTCCAAGTCCACAAATCATATGTAAACTAATTGGGTGTACTCCTATGAACCCTCCAGACCCCTGCGAGGGGAAAAAAGCTGGTCCAGTGTTCCACAAACGGGACAAATTTCTCATTGTTCCTCCTAGATCAAAGGTGTGACTAACAGCCGGACCATCTATTCTAGAACTCTGGCACAGGCCTTCCCAGACAAGGCTGACAAGTGTGATCCCCCTGAAGTTGTAACACACCCTCCGGTCTCCTTTCTTAATGATTATCAGCCTACAGGAATGAAATGCTGCTCTTGCCGCCCACATTCCCTGAAGGGTCTGGACCTCACACATGCTGCATGATGCCAGCTCATTCCTTGGAGATGTGCTGCTTGTGGCCCCCAGATATTGCTGCTAATGGCCAGCCTGAATGGATTCATTAAGGGCCAGCAGAGTTAATGCTAACCTTCTGTCTTCTCTGCCCTTTTTTTTTTTTGTGTGACCAATCTGGGCGCTCAGTGATCAATTGCATGTGGGACATCATAATTAAAAGAAAAGATGTAGCCGTCGTCTGAAGCAAAAAATGAATCCGACGGATATGGCTTTCTAGAAAAATGATTTCGAAACCCAGCTCGTGTTTTATTAACCAGCATCATTTGATTTTTCTGTCCAATCTGAGTCATTGTAGATTAACACAATACATCACAGTCCCCTCCAGTGCGAATTCACACCAGAGAGAGAGAGAGAGAGTGGGAGTGTGTGTGCGTGTGCGTGCGTGCGTGTGTGCAGTTAGACTTGGAGGTGTGCCTACTCATACTGAGCACCTAGGCAGTCACCCAAGACTTCTTCAAACTACTCTGAGCTCCAGGGACAGAGTGATGTGCGGAGCACAGGGTGGGCAGAAAGATGAGAAGGAGACAAAAGATGGGGCCTACAGGGATGGAGGCAAGTAATGAACAGCCAGGTCCCCAAGACAGAGGTGAGCAATAATGTGTAGTGGTCACTGGCAAAGAGAAATGGAGGAGTCATGGACCAGAGTAGCACAGGTAATGAACAGAAGGTGTAGAAGCAAGCATAGAACTGCAAATCAGGGATACAGAGAAGATGGCACCACAGATGGAGGCAAGCATGGTTCCAAATGGGGGCTGAAGCCCAAGTAGTGAAGGCAGGGACACCAAGGCCAGAGACAAGTGGACAAGCAGGTGACAAAATATGGGTCCTATAGAGATGGAGACAAGTAATGAACTGCCAGGTCCCCAAGACAGAGATGAGCAATAATGTGTGGTGGTCACTGGCAAAGAGAAATGGAGTTGTGGTGGACCAGAGTGGCATGTGTGTCCATCTCAGGGACAAGTGATGGGTTTAAGAAGCAAATGTAGAACTGTGAATTAGGGACACAGAGAAGAGTGTAAGAGTATGAACCACAGTCTGAGACAAAAGGGTGTGTTGGCCAAACAATGAGGGCTGAGACCTGAGAGAAGAGAACAAGCAGGAGACAAAACTTGAAGCCTACAGAGATGGAGAGAAGTAATGATCTGCTAGACCTTCTAGACAGAGGTAAGCAATAAAGTGTGATGGTTACTGACAGAGAGAAATGGAGCGACGGACCACAGTGGCACAACTAATGGAGAGGAGCTGTAAAAGCAAGCATAGGGCTGTGAAGTAGGGACATAGAGAAGACTGTACACTACACTTGGAGACAAGCAGGGTGCTCTGGCCAGACAAGGAGGGTTAAGGTCTGAGTAGTGAAGGCTGGGACAGAGAAGTGCAGCCCCTGAGTGACAGAAGCAAACATCGAAGTCTGAGGTTAAGAAACAGATAAAGAAGTGTAGATCTCCAAAAACGAAAAGTGGGACAGATAGAGAATTTGAAGACCCCAGAGACGGAGAAGTGCCAAACACAAGAACCAGACGTACAAAGGCATGGAATACCTGAGAGGTCTACACGCCTTAAGACGTTTTACAAGAAAAATGTGAAGGGTTAAGAAGCAGAGACCGACTGAGAAACACAACACACCAAGGGGAGAGACAGAATAGTGCAACACTCAAGAGCTGGAGATGGATAGAGAAACGGAAAGACCAAGTGACGGCGACAGTGAGGGAAGCATATGGTTCAAGCTGCAGAGAGACATAGACGTGTAAGGCCTGAGTAATGAAGATGGATGGAAGTGTGAGGTTCAAGAAGCAGACACAGAGATATGCTAGGTACACGTACTCATAGGTGACAATAATGACCCTATAAATCTATAGAGATGTGCAAGGAACACTACCAGTGGTGCTGGGCCCAAGAGACAAAAGTCCACAGGGGCTAAGAAAGGTAAAGCCGTATGTGTCTCAGAGAATTTGGAGGTCTGACCGCAGCAGCAAGGGTCCCAGGATTAAAGACAGGAAAAGACGTATGAGGCAGAAAACAGTAAGGACCCCCCAGAACAGAGGCAGGATGCCTAGGCATGTTTAAAGAATATGTGCCATCACTCTAAATGACAAGACTATGTCTGAAGATCAGACGTGCCAGCTGGTAAACTCACTGAACACAAACTGAACCGGATAGCTCCCTGTGTGGAGTTTGTATGTTCTCCTCCTGTTTGCTCAGGTTCCATCCGGGTGCTCCAGTATCCTCCTGCAGTCCAGAGATGAGCATGTTAGGTGAATTGGCAATGTTTGTTGGGATGGTTTCCAGCTTCCCCATGACCCTGCTCTGGATATAGTAGGTTTGGGAAATGGACTGGTGTTTGTAGTATGTCGTGAAGCCATTTTGCCAGGGGGTCAGTCCCTGTTCGCTGTTTGTCCCAGAAGTGCCCAACTGTCATTTTATACTTGAACCATAGCCTTGTGTTCTGTAAAGTAGGCACCTCTTCACAGAACGAACTACCTGTTAGAAGATGACCAGAGTAGGAGGCCTGGGAGACTGGACAGGTAAATAAGGGCCAGTTCAAAAATCAGTGATGAGGCGTGGGGCCCAGAAGTAGAAGAAGAAAGCACGTTTCAGCCACAGTGTGTTCCCTGGTTTATGTTTGTTCTCACGTTTTGTACCTTCTTTGTTTATTTTAATTTACCGTATTATTTTTTGTATTTGTATATATTGTAATTGGGCGGCACGGTGGCGCAGTGGTAGCGCTGCTGCCTCACAGTTAGGAGACCTAGGTTTGCTGCCCGGGTCCTCCCTGCGTGGAGTTTGCATGTTCTCCCCGTGTCTGCGTGGGTTTCCTCCGGGTGCTCCGGTTTCCTCCCACAGTCCAAAGACATGCAGGTTAGGTGGATTGGCGATTCTAAATTGGGCTTGGTGTGTGGGTGTGTTTGTGTGTGTCCTGCGGTCGGTTGGCACCCTTCCCGGTATTGGTTCCTGCCTTGTGCCCTGTGTTGGCTGGGATTGGCTCCAGCAGACCCCCGTGACCCTGTGTTTGGATTCAGCGGGTTGGAAAATGGATGGATATATTGTAATTAAATTTAAAATTAAAGGAGCTGGTGGTGGATTTTAGGAGGCCCAGGCCCCTCATGGACCCTGTGATCATCAGAGGTGACTGTGTGCAGAGGGTGCAGACCTATAAATATCTGGGAGTGCAGCTGGATGACAAATTGGACTGGACTGCCAACACTGAAGCTCTATGTAAGAAAGGTCAGAGCCGACTATACTTTCTGAGAAGGTTGGCATCCTTCAACATCTGCAGTAAGATGCTGCAGATGTTCTACCAGACGGTTGTGGCGAGTGCCCTCTTCTACGCGGTGGTGTGCTGGGGAGGCAGCATAAAGATGAAAGACACCTCACGCCTGGACAAACTTGTTAGGAAGGCAGGCTCTATTGTAGGAGTAAAGTTGGACAGTTTAACATCTGTGGCAGAGCGACGGGCGCTAAGCAAACTCCTGTCAATCATGAAGAATCCACTGCATCCACTGAACAGTGTCATCTCCAGGCAGAGGAGTAGCTTCAGTGACAGACTTTTGTCACTGTCCTGCTCCACTGACAGACTGAGGAGATCGTTCCTCCCCCACACTATGCGACTCTTCAATTCCACCCGGGGGAGTAAATGCTAACTTTTTTTTTTTATTTTTTTTTTTTTTTTTATTTTTTATTACTATTTAATTTAATATTGTTTCTTTGTATCAGTATACTGATGCTGGATTATGTGAATTTCCCCTTGGGATTAATAAAGTATCTATCTATCTATCTATCTATCTATCTAATTATGTATTTTTTGTTCATTTTGTCTTGATTACCTATTATTTAGTGTCTATGTATTTTGCGCAGTTCTCTTGTGTTCCTTGTACTGTGTGGGTGGAACTCTGAGAGGCGGAGCCACCATCCTGATGTCACTGCTGAAGGACCGCCCTCAGTCTTTATATTCTGAAGATGAGAGTGGACCCTTCAATGACTTATTGCAGTGCACAGAGTGGGCATCAAAGTGAGGATTGATTTACTGGACTTGTGCTTCTCTTTTGTGGATTTTGTTTTTTGGATTCTGATTTAGGACTTGTTTGCTTTGACAAATCCTGTTTTTTTGCCTTTTTTTTTGCATTTCTTGCCATTTTTATTCTTGTTGCATTTATATAAATAAATCGCTTTCTTTTTAAAGATCTTGCTTTAATCTACTCCTTCCTGGCCAGAGGCATTTTGTAATTCCACTCCCTACAAGAGCAGGTTTTTGGGATATTAAAGATGTTTTAAACTTTTTAAGCCAAAATCCCTTTTAGATTAGGCCAAAACCCGCCAGTAGAAGTATTGGGGTCAGGTTGCCTTAGATGTGGCTTTTTCTGGGCAGGTTAGGGACGGACCTGGCCTGTTTTATGGGGCTTTTAGAGCCCTCATTCTATTTTTGTTATGAGAGTGCTCTTGAATCGTGACATCTGCAGATGTCCAGAAGGCCTCTTAAGTCCCAACCAGTAACTACTTCCAGAAAGAGCCCCGAGATAACTTTAGGCCTCCTATCTAAAGCCTGCTGAGCTGAATGACCCCTGGTATCAAAGCATCCCCGAGCCTGGGAGAAACAAACCCCATGCTGCCTGATCACTATTGTTGTGAACTCTAATTTTTATAAATGTATTACCGTATTTACGCATGTACCACGCACACATTTTTTCCCGAAAATTAGCATTAGAAAATCAGGTGCGCGTCATACACGAGGAAATGTAATTCTGTAATGTTTACTTCTTCTGCTTGGGCTCGCTTGCTTGCTTGCTCGTGCTCTCTCTCTCTCTCTAAACGCTTCCTATACAATCACAACACGCGTCGTACACGGGGAAAAACGATTTTTGCGATTTTCTTTGTAAAAATTAGGGTGCGCGTCTTACACAAGGGCATGTGGTACACGAGTAAATACGGTATGTCTTTTCTGACTATATTGCTGGAAATCTATTTATGGCATCTCAGGATTTCATACACAAGAATTTCAAATATTTGGTCAAAATTGGTGTATTTAGCTTTTTTTTAGAAGAATATACTGTATTTTGTTTACGTTTTGCCAGGACACCATTTTGCTTTCTTGATGGGCACCGATTTATTTGAGCCATTTGTCGTAGCCATTTTCTTGACAGTGTTTCCCAAAAAACACTCCGATGCAATCATTTGTGATGTCATCAAAGGGTCTTCCTGGACAGTCTCATGGTACCCAAGTTTGATGGATAAACCCTTGTTTTTCTGTCATAAGGAATATTCAGTTGTTTCCCTTCCCAGTTACTGAATCTCTGCTCTTGTTCTTTGTTTTTTTTTTACTTTGATTTTTGGTTTTTATTTTGCTTTTAATACTTGGTCATGTTGACTCCTGGTTTTGACCTGTTGCCCTTCACTGACTACAATTCTCCAAGTCATTTTTCATTTTTATCTTTTGCTGTCTTTTATGAGTCAATATAATCATAAACAGTAGCAGAGAAACACGGACAGCATATGGGCCTCACTGCTGCCACCTACAGCCACATCACATTATGCAACTTTTCCAGCAATTTACAGTTGTAGCTTTCATTAACATAATCTTAGTGAGTCGGAGGCAGTCACTTTTTTGTAAAGCCCATCATGTAATGTGACATACCTAACGACTCAGTCCAACTAGTCTGCAGGTTTGATTTCGTATTTAGTCGTAGAGGTGGAAATACAATGTGTAGAATGCAGTGACAACGAATAAGGAACACGGATGTTTTGGACCTCACAAAAAGAAGAGAACCTGGTCTGTTTGATATCTCATGTTTTTTGTACCACAACAGAATGGAAAAAGGAGAATAAAATGGCAGAGATTGTGGCTGAACCCTTCATAGAGCACCAGCTCCATCAGGCAGCACACTATTGGCTGTTGAGACAGAGGTGAGCATGACTGTTCTGGAAGGCAACACAGTCGGTAAGTGTGACATGGTCTGCATGTTTCAATCGTTCAAACTGACATGGTCTGGTGACAAGAGCAGTCGGCAAATGTGACATACCCCACGACCAGTAGTCACATAATGTGATATTGGCTTACATCTGGTGGGCTACCTAACATCTCCTACTCTTCCTCCATTTTAGGTCAACCCAGAATTACATATCTTTCAGAGTTTTCTTTGCCTGCCCATACTGACAACACCACACTGGTTACCTTGCCAGTGAACCCGCCATCGCCATGAGGACATCTGACGGCCTAACTTGTATCCTCTTCTGCCTTACCAGCAGTGTATCTAAGCTGGCCCACTGTAGAAGCAAAGAGAAGTAAATGAGGATACAGCCGAAGAGGCAGGGACAAGGATGCCGGTGAAGGTTGTTTGAGACAAAAGCACTGAGGTGGAGGATAAGAGGAGCTGAGGAGCAGGGAGACAGGGGCAAGTCAGCAAAAATTGGGCCTGAGAGACAAAAGACCTTTACTTATGTATATATGATATTTAGTCCCAAGACATGCAGGTTAGGTGTACTGGCGCTCCTAATCTGGCCCTAGTGCCTGTGGTGGACTGGCACCTCATCCAGGGTTTGTTCCTACTTTGTGCCTTATATTTACTCAGATAAGCTACAGCTTCCAGGTGACCCTGCTTCCCGTTTGCTTAAATTCTCCTTGAGATGTTTCTAGAACTTGATTGGTGTCCACCTGTAAATCGAATTGATTGGACATCATCTAGAATGACACACACCTGTGCATGGAAGGTCCCACAAGTCATACTGCAAAAACCAGGTCATCAAGTCCAAGAAACTCTCTGTAGACCAAGATAAAGAGGATTCGGAAGATTGATGGATAGATTGACATTATTTTATGATTTAAATAAAGGCACGTATTGGCTAAATGAGATGGAGAGAGTGAGGTGGAGGAGTAGCAGACCTTGGAGCAAGCACGCTAAGAATCGTGAGCCCCCACAGGTAGACATAAGTGGTTGAGCACAGAGCCCAAGAGGCAAAGACAAACATACAAGTGCAGGGTACCTGGAGGGGTCCATGGCCTGCCAGGCAGTGAGGCAGAGTGATGTGGAGCCTCCGATGTGATGAGACTCATTGAGGAACATGTGCTGTGCCTAGCTCCTGTCGTGCTGCCATGGCGGGAGGGCGTGCGGAGGAGAGCTCTGAGTTGGCACGGCTGTTGCTGTGAGGCATGGACAGGCTGTTTCATCCTCAGCTCACTCACTCTGTGCAAAGCATAAATAATAGAACTGAAGCTTTCCTGTCTAAAAATAGCTATTCTTTTTGTTTAATATTTCATCCCCTCTCCTGCCTTTCTGTATTAACATTTACGAAAAACCAGACCAACTCTATGGAGCTGCTGCATAGCCATGCATGATATTTGAAAAAGTGGGGCTTGGGCAGCTTGGACGGTCCAGCGTGGCCACGTTTCTTACTCCTGGATGCCATGAGTGACACTAATGTAAGGGGGACACATTTCTATTTGTGTGTAGGACTTACCAAAGGACCTCAGAGGACAGTTGACTGTCCTGGATTTGTGTGTGTCTTGGACCACATGGATGTGTGACACGAGTTTGTCCCACTCAAGCTGATGACTTCCTAAACCGCTGCTCTGTCACTCTGCATTGGACACTATCCGATCTTCCTCAGGGCCTGGCACTGCTATTTTCTCCTTGGACACGTTCACCCCCTTTTGAACCACTTGATGGACGTGAGTGCTCATGTATGTGCATGTGTGTGTCCAGCTACTGTATGACCGAGCGTGCACACACACCCACACACACACACACACACATTCTCTTACTCAGTCATCTGGCTTGTCCGCCTTTGCTCTCCAGAGCGCGCCTTCCCCCAGCCTTGTTTTGCAACTCCCTGAGGAGACCAGTTTTGTCACTCGACCCACCTTCTGACCATTTGCTTTCCAACACCCCCTGCTGTTCAGATGAAGAACTTCATCTCCTTCTGGCAGCGCCTGTGAGTAGTGAGCAAGTCACGTTTCCTGGATTGTGTGGGCAGCGCGCTACACAGTGAGTGCTCTGAAAAGGGAATTGGTGAGGCAGAGACATTCTGAGCAATAGACAAGCATACCGATCAACACCCAGACAGATGGACAGGCAGGTGGGACACGTTTGGGGGAGCAAGATTTCAAAAGAAAAAATCAGAAAGGGGGCACTTCCACAAAAGGGCACAGAGGGTGCCAGGCAAAAGGAAGACTGAAATGTGGGTTCAGAGGCAGGCAAGAAACAATCAAAGGGAATGGGTAGCCATACTTACTGGGGGCATAGTGACGCTGACAAACGGGGTCAAAGGCAGGACCTCAGAATTGTACAGTGCCCCCCATAATGTTTGGGACAAAGACACATTTGCCCTTGATTAACCCCTTCTGCTCCACAGTTTCAAATTACAAATCAAACAATTCAGATGTGATTAAAGTGCACATGGAAGAGTTTCGTTTAAAGGGATTTGCATACATTCAGGGAAAAGTGTGTGTTTGTCCCAAACTGTACTGTATATAGCTGATCTGAATTCTTAAAAAATGGACATCTTTAGCCCAGTCATGTGGCTTTCTTCCTCTTTTGTTTTGTATCATCTTGTCATTGCTATTTGGCTATCATTCCCTGGGTATCGTCTGAAGTTTCGAGGTACGTTAGTTCTACTCACTGATCATGGCGCCAGGGAGTGGTGAGGTGTTGCAGCAAGTAACCATTTTACTGTACTCTGTACAAGTGGCAATAGTGATCCTATTTATTGAAATAAAATCATCTCTGCCTTTTGAGTTTTTCGGCTTTATTTGATGCTATTTATCCATTTTGCACTCTTTCAACCCTCAGATCGCATCTTGTTTGTTAGTTTGCCAATCTTCGAGAAATGACTGAACTGATTTACATGAAATTTTGCATGTTGGTTACTTAACTGAAAATATAGGCTATACAGCTTTTTTTTTATTCCATCAAGTAGGGGTGTTGTAAGGGGTGGGAGGCAAACCAAAAACTCTGCATTATCTGAAAATGCTGGCGTCAGTCTTAATGAAGCGTCACATGCAAAATAACTGAAAATCCTGACTTCATGCCATATTAAAAATTACATAGGTAACTGGGAATTCATCACTCCAAAACAGCGAAGCTAAAGTTCATGAAATGTTGGATGCAGATTACTGTTGATATAACTTTAAATCTTGACTGTCATAGCTTTCAGAAGTTCCATTGAGAGACAGGATTGTAATTTGGGGTGCAAAACCAAAACTGTGCCATCACTCCGAAATGGTTCCGGCAAGGGCAATGAATGACTTGCTGTCCTGCTGTGACTCATGGGCAGCCGTACGTAGAGTGTGCTCAGATCAGCAGCAGTAAGAATCTGTTAACATGGATACCCAACAGGGCATGTTGTCTTTAAGGAAGCCTTAGTGTGATTCCAAATATCCCAACGTTAGGAGGAAAGTACTGTCCATACTACCATTATAGTTCTTTCTTCATATCTAAAGAGCCTTGCAATGAAGAAACACAATAAAAGAATAGAAGACAAACCCGGGTATTTTAGTTAGTAAACTCACAGACCCTCTGCCCTGAATCCGGCTGGGAGATGTAGGTTAAGTTAGATGTGGAGGGAGACCAGGAGGGTCAGGCTGTTCTTTTACTGTTAAGAGTTTTAAAATTTCTACATTATTCATACAGCGGATTCAGAAGGTCTTCAGACCTTTGTTGTGTTGGACTGTACATAAATTGAAATTGGACAGATTTGTCAATTTTTGCCCATCAGTCTACACTCAATAACCCATAATGATAAAGTGAAAGCATGTTTTCAGAAAGGTTTGGAAATGTATTGAAAAAATAAAACTGAAGTCTGTCATTCATAGAAGTATTCAGACCATTAATTCATTACTTGTAGAAGCCCCTTTGGTAGTGATTACAGCTTTGAGTCTTCTTTGACAAGTCCCTCCAAACTTTGCACTCCTAGATTTGGGCAGTTTTTCCCCATTCTTCCTGGCAGATCCTCTCAAGCTCCAATAGAGTGAATGTGAAGCATCTATAACCTGCCATCTTCAGGTCTCTTCACAGATGTTATATGGGGTTTAAGTCTGGGCTTGCCTGAACCACTCAAGAGCAGTGAGAGACTTCTCCTGAAGGGGCCACTCCAGAGTTGTCTTGGCTCTATGCTTCAGGTCACTGTCGTGCTGAGAGGTGAACTGTCACGGCAGTCTGAGATCCTGTGCACTCTGAAGCAGGTTTACTTCATGGACCTCTCTGTCTTTGGCTGCAATCATCCTTCCTCCAATTTCTGTCCAGTTTCCCTGCTCCTGCCACTGAGGAGTACCCCCATTGTATGATGCTACTACCTCCTGGTATTTGGCAGGTGATGAATTGTGCCTGACCTTCATAAGACATAAAGCTAGGAGTTCCTGCCCACTTAGTTCAAGTTTTGTCTCATCTTTTTCCTCATGCTGTTCCTCAAAGTCCTCTATGCTGGAGTTAGCCACTGGTGCCAGAGTAATGAAGTGTGCTGAGATGGTCACCCTTATGATAGGTTCTACCAGCTCAGCAGAGGATGTCTGAAGCTGTATTAGAGTGACCTTTGGGTTCTCTAAAACCTCAATGACTCAGGGCCCTTCTTGCCTGCTTACTCAGTTTGGTCAAACAATCAGCTCTAGGAAGAGTCCTGGTGGTTGCAAACTTCATCCATTTCACAACTACCCAGGTCGCCATGCTCCTGGGAACTTTCAAAGCTGTAGAATCATTGTATCCCCTTGCCCCAATCTATGCCTCACCACAGTTTGATCACTAAGGTCTACAGAGAGTTCCATGGATCTGGTTTTTGCAGCATAAATTGTGGGACCTTCTATTCACAAGTGTATGCCTTTCTAAACAAAGTCCAATCAAGTCAATTTACAGGTGGACTCCAAACAAATTCTGGAAACATCTCAAATAGAATTTAAGCAAACAGGAAGCACCCAACCGCAATCTGGAGTGTCACAGCAAACGTTCTAAATACTTACATGAATGAGAGATTTCATGTTTTTGATTTAATGATTTTGGTCATTATGGGTTATTGAGGGTAGATTGATAGGCGAACATGGCAAATGTATCCATTTCAAATCAAATGTACACCACCATAAAGGGGTGTGAACACTTTCTGAGTCTATTACATGTTCTCACACCTTCTCATTTCAAGTCAGGGTCACAGTGAAGCAGAGCCCTTACTGGGTGCAAGTAGGGCACCAGTTTAAAGCAGAATCTGAACATCAGTGTTGTGAAAGGGTGGAGCAGTATGGGGTTTAACAGCCTTACATCTTATCAGTTAAGCTTGTATTAGGAATAAATGTGAACTGGAAGAACGACGCAAAATGAATGGAAAAACTATTAGTCCTAGATAACCTCATCAAAAATGGGAAAAATACAAAAAAGGCTGACTTTTGTGTTTTATAGCATGTCATACCTTTTTAGAATTCTCCTAATTAATAGCATCGTCACAACTTTCACGACTCTGTTTTTCAAAAACCTTCCATAAACATTTGTTCACAAAAACAGAATGAGGAAAAGGAACATGGGGTGGTTCATCAGCATAAAGAGGACCAAGACTAAAGGAGGATAGATACTGTAAGAAAGTAGATCTCTGATCCTCAAGCCCACAAGATGGACCGAGCAGCCATGAAGAAAGAAAATAATCCCAACCTGAAAAGCAGCCATGGACACCAGAAAGTTCTACTGACAGCACACATCTCAACAGATAAAGCAATGGCTTTCACAGCAGCAGAAAATCACACAGAGTAGGAGTGAGGACTTTGAACCAAGGGGCCGAAGAAGACAGGGCTTACTGTAGATGGATCACAGGACAAATCTAAAAATTTTAGATCGCTTGACTTTGAAGAGAAGCTGAAGTGAAAATGTTTTGCTGTTATCGTGGGAAAAGAAAAGAAGGAATGAATGACAGTTAGGAGGAATGAGGGTAATGGGAAACAGAGGGATGGAAACAAAACTGTCACTTCAGTTGCAACCACCAACTTATTGCGTCATCCTCAGAGGGTCACTTCATCTACCAGGACTCATAATATAGAAATGGTGGCATAGTTGTCTTCAGGAACCTCCCATTTGTGGAGTATTTTGGATAGAAAGTTTCAAATATGCATCCATCCTTCCATTTTCATACTCATTTATCCAGTTAGTTCAGGATCTCGGGGTGGCAGCACATGTGTTTGCTACACTGGGCACAAGAAGGGTGATGTGTCAGTCTATTGGGCAGCACACTCATACAGAGTACCTGCAGTAAAAGCACAGAACATTCAAATGCTGCACTGAAAATGGCTGGGATAGGTTTTGAACACCAGACTACATATTAGGGAGCCATATTTAACATTGACTGAATCTGTGAGTACATACACATTAGGATTTACAGAGGAGCCGGTGGGCATGTAATCAAGAGATCTAAGGAGATAGAAAAATATACTAAGGCTTACCAAAAAGAATGGACAGCCATACTTATGTGCTCAGATGGGATAATGGCAGACAATGTAGCACAGACAGTTAAAGGGACTAGAGGATATGAATGATTGGGGTTGGGGAGGATGGAAATGGGCTCAATGATCAGCAAGATAAGAAGGCCAAAATTAACTAGTAGCCATGCATAGTTGGGGCACAAGATGGCTCACAGATGGGCACAGAGGCACTAGACCAGGGGTCTCCAACCTTTTTTTCCCATGAGAGCTACTTTTACAAAATGAAAATGGCCGAGAGCTACTCCTGTTTTCTAACGTTTATTCTCATAGCTTATATCAACCCAAAAAAACTGAATAAGCTTGTTTTGCCTGAACATTTACAAAATGTTGGTGTCCACAACTCACATTTTGCATTAAAACATCACAAAAAATATTTAGTTCACCTGCAAGTGCATTTTGTATGTCTGTATGCATTTCCTATTGTGTCTCACACTATTGAATTAAAACATGAATGCTGTCAAAACAAAACAATGCAATTCCAAATCCACAGATATTCCTTATTCATTTGTCATTTTGTTACATGTCACTGTGTCACTTTATTCACATGTCCAGTTGCAAGTGTGATGTGTTGTTTAGTTAGTCAGATGACTGGCACTGCATGGAGTCAACAAGAGAGGCAGGTGTATGTTGGAGTGGAGCCACTGAGGTTCCCTCTTATGGAGTCATTTCAGTGGTCGTCTGCCAGTCTTCTTCTGAATTTTGACTTCATGACATTCATGTCAGACTCACAGAGGTTTGGAGACCCAAACAAAGCAGACATTTTCAGAGCTGCTTGGGGAAGATTCTTATAGTTATCTGGCTCTGCTAAGCTCCAGAAATGTTGAGAATGCTGTTGAGACTTTAACTGCACATTATTTTGAAGGTTTACTAATATATAATCCAATGTCTGTCTGTCCGCTTTTCACGAGAGAACTACTTAATGGATTTAGATCAGGTTTTTTATTATAATTTGCTTGAACATTCCGGTTGATTTTGTGACTTCTCTCATTTCGCTAAGTACCGTAGTTCACTTGCGGTACCGATTTATTTGCTTGAATCTGAGAAACACGCAGTAGCCCAGGGGTGTGGGCTCTCCTCACTCACCTGCCAGCTTTGGGGCATGTTCCTTAGCTCCGCTTAGCTAGCGAACAAGAGAACAATTGAATTCAACTTTGTTTGATATTTAAAATAAAGTGTTACTTAGATCTTGATGAGTCTGAGTCTGGATATTCTCTTAAGTGTATCCCACATTGAAAAGATAGATTGCAATTCAGATTGTGGATCGTGATTTTGTGTTAAAAGGATTGTGATATGAATTTTTTGGAAAGATCGCCCACCCCTAATTTGACTAATCAAGTTTTCAAATTTATGTAGGATTCATTAACCCTTTCGTGAGCTACTTGGAAAGGGGTTGTGAGCTACCGGTAGCTCGTGAACAACGTGTTGGAGACCCCTGCACTATACAAAGGGATGACTGGTAAAGGAAGATGATTAAAAGGAACAGGTCACCATACCTACTGGGGACATAGTGATGCTGAGAGGTGGGCTTGAAGGCAGGTTACAGAAGGGATAAGTGGATATAGATTATAGGAGTATTAGCAGACTGTAAATGGGATAAGTGGTAGGAAAGGACAGAACAACAAAGAGAATGGGCAGCCATTCAAACTGAAGCCTTAGGGAGCAGAGTCAGGCATTGTGGGCTGGGAAACTGATGAAGAGGCAGGCAGGAAATGAATGGGCAGCCATAAACAGTCACAGGTAGGCTGACAGGAAGATGCAGTGGACATTAGAAGCGAGAGGTGCTAGAGGCAAAGGAGACTGCTAAATGAGCTCTGAAAAAGGCACAATGAGGGAGATGAAAACAACAGCCAGTCATACATACTGGAGGAAAAAGGGACCGACAGAAGTATAACAGCCATGCCTGCCCCTACACCCAGACAGCAAAGCAGAGAATCATACATGCTGCATACATATGGCAAATGGTAAATGAGCTCTGGAAAAGGCACAAGGAGGGAGATGAAAACAACAGCCAGTCATATGTACAGGAGGAAAGAGGGACTGACAGAAGGGTACAGAGGAAGGCATACCAGGCACTGGGACAAGGACAGTCGGACAGACAGAGAAGCATACATACTGGAGACATAGAGCGACTGGGACATGGACTCCATGTCAGGCAGGAGAAGGTCCAAAGGAACAGCTAGCTAGGTCCACATCAATGACAGGCTGAACTGGTCTAGTAAACACAGAGGAACTATAGAAGAAGGGATAGAGCAGAGTCTTTCTTCCTTAGTAAATTGTTTTCCTTTAATGTGGATAATGACATCCTTCAAATATGCTACAACTCTATAATTTTCTACACTGTGGTGTGCTGGGTTGGTGGAAAGACATGGAGAGAGCAAACCTGATGAACAACATCTTTAACAGGTTTGACCACCCTAACCCACTCTCACCTCGGAGTACTGCACCCTCCACCCATCCTTCTGCTGATACCAGCATATGAGAGAGTTTTCTCCTACCCACAATTACAGCAGCCCAGGTAAGCAGAGAGCTGAGGAGACTTCGTGCCAGCAAAGCAGCGGGTCCAGATGGAGTATCGCCCTGACTGCTGAAGGCCTGTGTGTTGGAGCTGGGAAGTCCTCTACAGTGCATCTTCAACCTGAGCCTGGAACAGGGGAGAGTCCCGAGGCTTTGGAAAACATCTTGTATCACCCCAGTCCCAAAGGTATCACGTCCTAGTGAGCTGAATGACTTCGGCCTGTTGCTATGACGTCACATGTGATGAAGACCATGGAGCGGCTGCTGCTTCACCACCTGAGGCCACAGGTCCGCCACGCCCTCGACCCTCTGCAGTTCGCATACCAGGTGAAGGTGGGAGCGGAGGGTGACATCATCTATATGCTACACCGATCCCTCTCCCACTTGGACAGAGGCAGTGGTGCTGTAAGAATTATGTTTATGGACTTCTCTAGCGTCTTCAACACCATCCAAACTCTGCTCCTTAGGGACAAGCTGACAGAGATGGGAGTAGATTCATACCTGGTGGCATGGATCATGGACTATTTTACAGACAGATCTCAGTATGTGCGTCTTGGGAACTGCAGGTCTGACATTGTGGTCAGCAACACAGGACTGCCGCAGGGGACTGTACTTTCTCCGGTCCTGTTCAGCCTTTACACATCAGACTTCCAATACAACTCGGAGTCCTGCCACGTGCAAAAGTTCGCTGATGACACTGCTATCGTGGGCTGCATCAGGAGTGGGCAGCAGGAGGAGTATAGGAAGCTAATCAAAGACTTTGTTAAATGGTGCGACTCAAACCACTTACACCTGAACACCAGCAAAACCATGGAGCTGGTGGTAGATTTTAGGAGGCCCAGGCCCCTCATGGACCCCGTGATTATCAGAAGTGACCTATAAATACAGCTGGATGATAAATTGGACTGGACTGCCAACACTGATGCTCTGTGTAAGCGAGGACAGAGCCGACTGTACTTCCTTAGAAGGCTGGTGTCCTTCAACATCTGCAATAAGATGCTGCAGATGTTCTACCAGACGGTTGTAGCGAGTGCCCTCTTCTATGCGGTGGTGTGCTGGGGAGGCAGCATAAAGAACAAGGACGCCTCATGCCTGGAAAAACTGGTGAGGAAGGCAGGCTCTATTGTAGGTACGGAGCTGGACAGTTTGACATCCATGGCAGAGCGACGGGTGCTAAACAGGCTCCTGTCAATCATGGAGAATCCACTGCATCCACTGAACAGGATCATCTCCAGACAGAGGAGCAGCTTCAGCGACAGACTGCTGTCACCGTCCTGCTCCACTGACAGACTGAGGAGATCGTTCCTCCCCCACACTATGTGACTCTTCAATTCCACCCAGGGAGTAAATGATAATATTAGACAAAGTTATTGTCTGTTATACCTGCATTTTTATCACTATTTATTGTTTTTTTTATCAGTATGCTGCTGCTGGAGTATGTGAATTTCCCCTTGGGATTAATAAAGTATCTATCTCTCTATCTAATATCACTTCAAGAGAGGCCCATTGAATCAGTAAACTAATTGAATGGGCAGGCTCAATTATGGGACACACTCTAGACCCCCTGGAGATCAGAGTAAAGGAGAGGATTAAAATAAAACCATAATGAACAATGCCGCACATCCTCTCACTGACATACCAACACTGAGGACTTTCAGCCAATGAATCAGTCACCAGAAGTGTGTCAAGTAACACCATGGGGGCTCCTGTATACCAACAGCAATACGCCTCCATAATGCCTCACTGGGACTGTGACAGCCAAGTCAGAAGTTTTCCATCTTTCTTGTCATTCTGGTATGTATTTGAGAGGAGTTTGTTGTTTGTCATAATATAATGATATTATTTATTTATTGAGCTTCTGTCAAAAGTCACGTTCTGCTGGACACAAATAAAGATCTATCTACCTATAACAGACTGAGCAACAGTCTGAAAAATTAAGACGCATTACTCCACACACTGATCATCATGTAACACAGAGATTAAGCACCATTGATACACAGATAGATAGATAGATAGATAGATAGATAGATAGATAGATAGATAGATAGATAGATAGATAGATAGATAGATAGATAGATCTTTAGCAGAGAAGCTCAAGAAATAAACAAACAAAACAACCCCCTCAAATATACTCAAGAATTACAAAAAAGTAGAATATGTCTGACTTGGTTAAAGATGATGACTGGTCAATGGACAGATCTATCATCAGGGTGACTTCGGTACTCACTCTGGGGGCCCTGCTTGCAAATGGACTATTCTTGTCCTTAGAATGTTTTAATTACATTTGCAAAGGCCCCTGTTATCAGTGACAGTACAGGCATTCAGAGCAGCCCCTACCTCAGCTCAGTCCTCACGATTATAAAGCTATCCAGTCAGATCTAAATCAAAACTTTAAAAATAAAAATTGTGATGGGTGGGAAGGGCACAATCAGAGTAGGTGTCTAAAAGGTCACATTTATGAAATCTTACATTTGATGTGTTAATGTGTTGCAGAAAAGGAAATGACAAACTGGATGGTCATTCAATGTAAGAGTCCAGTGGTGCAGCAAAAGGAAAAATAAAGAGAGAAGCAAAACTAAAAAAAACCCCCAAGTAATGATTTCAACAAGCCACATGTCAGGAAATGGCTAATATTGCTGCTTCTAGTAGTGATCTGCTGTACAGCGAAGATTGTGTGGGTAGATTAAATGTAGCCCCCTGAAACCTTTGCTACCCTAGGCAACCTATATAGTAAAGTTGGTCCTGACTGCAAGAGACAAGACCAACCAAACACCAAACTTGAGCAAAGAAATCCCTCTATATAGTCTTATTTTATTTGGTGCTAACATTTGAATCCAAAATACTCAGTTACATATCACATCTTTTTCACACTTTGGCATGGGGTGAACTTCTCCAGGCTGTTGGTAAGCCTATCCTCCTGGCATTGCAAGCAATCTTTGCTTCTATTTGGGAGACTGGCATCATCCCAACTGACTGGAAAACAGGACTTCTCATCCTTATATAGAAAGAGGAGGCTGATCACCTAGATTGCAGCAACTATAGTGGGATAACACTGCTCTTGGTGCCAGGTTAGGTCCTTGCTAGGGTCATCCTCAATAGGATCCATGACCACTTACTCACCTACCAGTGACCAGAGCAGTCTGGTTTTACTCCTAAGAAGTCTACTATCGACTGCATTCTGGCACTGAGGGTTTTCATTGCACGCAAATGCGAATATCTGCAGTTTCTTTGCAGCTTTTGTTGATTTTCATAAATCATTTGGTTCAGTTGATTGAGTTTCCCTGTGGGACATCCTGATACTTCCCAGGATCCCACAAAAGTAGCTGGATATCATGGCCGGCCTGTACGCTGGTTTGTGAGTGCTGTGCAGAGTGGAGGCAGAACCTCTGTGTTTTTCCCACTTGATTCTGGCATTCATCAGGGGTGTGTTCTACTCCTACTGTGTTCAATGCTTGCCTGGGCAAGGTCGTGGGGTCCAGCAGCCGTGGGACATCTATTGGTAAAGAAAGATTTACTGATCTTGACTTTACCGATGATGCTGTGATCTTTGCGGAGTCAATGGAAGCTCTGGTCATGGATCTTGAGAGACTGAGCAAGGAGTCAGAGCATCTGGTCTTGCGAGTGTCCAAGATAAAAACCCAAGATCCAGGCCTTTAATGACCTCTTGGATACAGCCATCAGCAGTGTGTCTGTCTACGGAGAGTGTCGACCTTGTCAAGAGGTTTAGTTACCTTGGCAGTGGCATTCATGTCTCTGGTGACTCTTCCTATGAAGTAAGTAGATAGATTGGGAGAACATGGTGGGGTCATGAGGTCACTGGAAAGGGATGTGTGGTGCTCCCGATATCTATGCAAAAGTACAAAAGTCAAAGTCTTTAGACTCCTGCTGCTTCTTGTTTTGCTATATGGTTGAGAGACATGGATGCTATGCAGTGACCTGACATGAAGACTGGACTCCTTCGGTACTGTGTCTCTTCAGAGAATTCTTGAGTTCCGCTGGTTTGACTTTGTGTCAAACGAGCGGTAGCTCACAGAGTCCCGAATGAAGCACATTACCTACATTGTAAAGAAGCATCAGTTTCGGCACTATTGCTTTGTGGCGCGATTCCGTGAGAGTGATCTGGCTCGCAGAATCCTCACTGTTGAGGACCGAGTGGCTGGAACAGGCCAAGGGGGCACCCCTGTATCACCTGGCTGCAGCAGATAGATGATCATTTCCGGAGGGTGGGAATGGACCAAATATGTCTGCCTGGAGGGGTTGCCAACCAGGATCCCAAGCTGTTTTGTCATGTGGCATGTGGTGGGTGTGGCAAAGCACTATACCAGTGCATACTCCCCAACCTGACCTGCATAGGCCTTTCCAAATCCGTTAACTGTGGCTTTAGAAGTAAGTTGATTTCCCACAGATGTGATTTTTTATCAAGTTGTTTGTTAAGTTCATTGCAGTAAGAAAAAAAGAAGGTGAAGCTGACCTGATGTAAAATTTTGGAGTTTTTGTTTTCTAATTCAGTGTCTGAACCTGATTCATTATTGACAGATGGGATGCTCATAATGTCTGAGTATATGTGTGTGCTTAGTAGGAGTAGTGAAGTTAGAGGGGGCCTTTTGATTTTTGACACTCTGGAACCCATGGGGGGTCTTAATCTAGACTTGCCTGTGACACAGAGCAACACTACCTACGCATAACACAGTCATCAAGCAGCTTCCTGACTGACTGGCACCATGCCACACAAACTGAGCAGCACTCAGGCAGCCACATTGACCAGTACATAACACAGAGACTGAGTACTACAGATGATAGATAGATAGATAGATAGATAGATAGATAGATAGATAGATAGAT
>JANRMT010062846.1:26979232-27012069 GCA_026402145.1 Polypterus bichir lapradei | reverse complement strand
GATAGATAGATAGATAGATAGATAGATAGATAGATAGATAGATAGATTTGCCTCAAGAGGAAATGTTATTTTATGCACAAAGTCAGAAAATATTATAATAAACAACAACCACCCTCAAAGATATACAACAATTACAAAAAGGACAAACTTCTGATCTTGGCTAATGATAATGACCAGTCAATAAACCCTGTGACACAGAGTGCCACTACCCACGCATAACACAACGCCAAGCAGCTTTCTAACTGACTGGCACCATGCCACATAAACTGAGCAGCACTCAGACAGACAGCCACATTGTCCAGTGCACAGAGGCTGATTGTTAAATTTATATTTAAATGTATGTATTTCGTGTATACTATGTGTAAATCTGCAGTCACATTAACATTGCTCTACTGCTGTGGGACCTGCACGCAAGTTTTGCACTCACCTGTACATTGTTGTTAAGTGATGTGACAATCAAGTGACTTGTGCCACACTAAGATTAACTGTCTGACTGACCAGCTAGAACTATGGTGCCCTGTCCAGCGCTTAACGACACTTCTCGGTTCTGTGAACGTCTGATTGACAGACCATTAGCGAGACAGATAGACAGACCGTCGCTCAAAGTCGTCTGGCCCCGCCCCTTAGCCGCAGTGCAGTGTGGGACAGTGCCAACATGGCGGCGCCCTGGCCCCAGAACTGAGAACGCTGTTCTGAAGTGTCGTGACGATTCTGCTCGTTGCCGGTGCTCACGTTTACCTTTTCTAAAACAGACATCCCAGTACGTTGTTTTTGACTGCTGCACAAGGAATCTGTTAAGGCACCCCCCGCCACGGAGAGACGGCCTTGAGGACATGGGCCTCAGCGGACACCGCTGAAGGGGTCGTAACGAGGAGACACGGGCGAATCGAATCGAACCGAGAACGAGAGGAGCTGGGCCGGTGGAGCCCTTTTCCCGCTCCTCCCCAGCATGCGATAAACTAAGAAGAGGCTTTGCTTTGTGGCCTCAATGAGGATGGACACCGAGCTGATTCACTCTCCGGCCCTGGGCCTCGGGGACGAGGAGGAGGCGGACATGGCGGATTGGAACCTGCCACTGACTTTCATGAAGAAGCGGCACAGCGAGAAGATCGAAGGCTCCAAAGCTCTGGCGCAGAGCTGGAGAATGAAGGACCGGGTGAGAGTTGATGAGACGTGATGTCCTGCGAGATTTTGAAGCGCTTTTACCCTGTCGGCCGGGCTGGTGTGGTGGTTTTAATGGGACCCGGGGGGGGGGGGGTCTCGACTCCCTTCCCTTCCCTTCCCTTCTCTCTCTTCTCCCTTCCCTTCCCTTCTCTCTCTTCTCTTCTCTTCTCTCCTCTCATGAGGGTGCGCGCGCGTCCTCTCACCAAAGGAGAACCTGGGGGTGGGGGTCGCACCTTGATGTGCATCTCCCTCCTTGGCCCTATAATTAAAGGTGCTCATAAACTTGCATTACAAGACTGAAGTGCAAACTCTTGAGCAGAGCTCGGCTCCCAAATCCGTGTGGATTGTCTAATTACAAGCATAAGACAACCGACCTGCTAGTGGACAGAAGCATATACAGGTAGTTTAGCTTCAGTTTTTACACATGTTGTTATACAGTTAATGGCAAGTTAAGCCTGTCTTGATTGTTTTCATATTAATTAGCGCACACACAGCCATGTTCATATTTACCGATAACGTATACTGTTAATTAGACTTACCTTTTCAGTGGGGTCCCTGCCTTCACAGCTTAGTCGTGCAGTGTCTCCCCTGTAGAATAATAATTTCACCAGCACACACAATACTAAATGTTCAGGGCAGTGAGGTTGTCTTAACACTGACAAGTCCTCACACATATAAGTGTTTTTTATATCACACCTCGTGAAGATCTTCGAGGGGAGGGTCCAGGACTTTACAGGAGTCCTTGTGGTAGACAAACTGGACCCACTGCAGTTTACCCATCAGACAAAGATTAAGGTGGAAGATGCAATTCTTTACCTTCTCCACAAGGCTTATTCTTATGTGAACAAAGCTGGCTCCACTGTGAGGATTGTGGTGTTTGATTTCCTTTCAGTACCATCCAGTTATGGGGTAAGCTTTGAGATATATATGTGGATGACCCTTTGGTGTCCTGGGTAAAGAACCATCTGTGGGGCAGTCTACAGTTTGTGAGACTGAAGAACTGTGTCTCTGATATAGATGCAAAACTGGAGCACCACAAAAGATTCTTGAAATGTGTGTACACAGCTTTCCACACAAAAATTGGGATTTATAAAAGAAAGCACGATGGGAGCACTTGTGAATATTTACAGCAGCTCTGACCCATGCATATGCAACATTTTGCAGAAATCTGGGAAAATGACAATACCCTTCCTCAAGTAGGGAAATGCAGCAGTCCATGTAAATGATGACTTGAATGTATAATAATTCATATCACTTAGCTGTTATTAGGATGTGTGTTGGTAATAATAAAAATAATAAAACCTTAAAATTGATGAATATGATGCACAGACCTTATTGTACATCCTTTTAACAGGGTCAATGCCACATATTTGCACTGAAGAACTTTTTTTGTTTTTTTTGTGCATTTATAAAGCGTACCTGTTGTCACTTCGCAGGAACACAGTGGAGAGTCTCTATAATGTTGCATGTGGCCTTGCACTCTCAGTTGAGGAGCACAGCCACATACTCTTGAGTTCAGCAGACAGAGTCTCATTGCTGTTGTACCAAACAATAAGGTTCTGCAGCGTTAGGATTGGGTATGTAGAAGGTTCATTAGCATAGTTTTAGGGCAGTAACCGGATGGGGTTTCAAGCATGTTCATGTATGCACATTTCCAAGATGGTTGTGATTTATAAAGGGTAAATTGCGTAGAAATGTTTTAAAAAACTGCTTTGTTTTTGGTGTAAAACATTTCTGTTTTTGTCTTAGTTGGTTTTAGAGCCCAGTGGCCAATCCTGTTCCAGTTATTTTGATACTCTGGCAAGGAGTAATGCTGTGAGATAAGTGACCACTCATATGCAACAGTCCTGTGTTCGAAAACAGCAAGTGGACCCTAGTGTCATCATTATTTGTCTTCATCCCAGTGGCTGACCTCACTCTAACCATAGGCAGTATTTCAGAAAGTGAAGAAGGATTGTGAGATGCTTTCTAGGACTTTGCTGCAGTCTGAGTTGCTCTGAAAGTTTGATGCCTGTCTTTTACCAACTGGTGAACAGTTGTATAGTTTTCAATTGAAGTGTCATGCATTACACTTAAATTTTTTGTTTTGTGCTTCATAAAGCATCTTGTCATAGAACTGTTTGTGAAGGGCACTGTGTTATATATTGATTGATTTACTGCCTCTTCTGGGGTCTATAGCCAGCCATCAGCAGAACTTCTGGAGCAGTTTTGCATGTGCCAGTTTACTTGACAGTAGTCGTACCACCAGCACTTCAGAACAGGTAATTAACATAAAGCTAAACATGGTTTGGCCTGGCCAGTACTTGGATGGGAAATCATCTAAGAAAAGCTTGGACTGGCACAAAAATGGCTACGGTTGCATCATTCAGGTGGATGCTGTACAAGTTGAAATTGCTCCTCATTGTCTTATGTATAGTGCTTTGAGTAGTTAGAAAAGCACTATATATTTGTTTTTTTTAAATTTTGTTTTAATGTCTTCTTCATCTAAATGAGCAGTCTCTTTAGCCCAGTATTCACTGCAACCTAAAACCTGGCATAGGGCTTTGATGATGATTATTACTACTATGTTTTCATTTAATAATGAAGTTTTTAAACAAAAATGATCTCCGTCCATACTAGCGTTTACACATAATTTACATAAGTATCTCTGTCCACTGTGAACCAATCAAAAACATATATAACAGACATTTGCTTTCACTGAGCATGCGCACATCAGGCGGAAAAATCCTTGAAGTGATAAGGTGTATTGAAAAATTCAGAACCCAATGAAGATCAGATTCCCTGGTGCATTATGCACTTTCAAGACTATCAGCGTATGCAGGACTTTGATAGTACATTCACAGCACAGTAAAAAAAAAAAAAAAAAAAGAGAAATTCCTAAAGGATCCACAGTGAATTTCTCCTGTATCGCAGTAATGTGCTGATCACAGATGAAAGTAACGAGTCTTCAGAACTAGCAACCATCATCTTGGTATTAAATAAAAACACTGCAAATGTTATAGTGACACTTAAAAGTTAAAAAAAGCTACCAGCTCTATTTTCATCCATGAGAGGATGGATTATAAGCAGTCCACAGCAATCAAAGCGCATCTAGTACCGAAAAATTTTTGCAAAATTAACTCAATAGAAAATTATGCTCTTGTGTCTTTGTACTGTGTGCTTGTGAGCTCAGCTGCGCTGTACACCTGTCCACTTCATTAAGCGCCTTATTATTAACTTTGCTGAGGAAAGTGTCCCTGCTTGCTGAACAGATCCTATTTCAATGTTTATTATTTAAATGAGTCTGTCAACGGAGTTAGTTAAAGTCTGATTTTCAAAGGGCTCTGAATATTTCACTGCAATGGTAACGCTGCAGGCCATGGGATATATCATAAAATGTACCGACCAGAAAATTATTGGCCTTTTGCTTATGCATGCAACATTCAAAGTGTAAAAATGCAGTTTACATGCATACAAGTAAGCAACACAACAAGCACCTGGAAATCAACTGTTCATTGTCAGCTATGTTAGAATATGGTTTTCTTCAGTGGAGGGTGACCAGACAGAGAATGAGAAGTTATAATGAATTAGTAATTTACAGTCACGAAAGGGACACATAATAAGTATCAGCAAATCAGAGTGCAGTTAGTTCAAAACTTAGAGAAAAGTTGATTTTAGTGTGGCATCTGTGTGTGTGTCACTGTGGAAAATAGAAATTGATTTTCATGTCTTAAAGTTGCAATTTGTGTCTTTTAATTATACATATTTTGTGTTGTGTAGAGCTCCTGGACTACTACACCAGTCGTGCAAAGATAGAACAATTTAGAACAAGTGGTTTCTGAGGTATCCGCCCTGAACATTGAGATCAACTATATGTACAATGATAACTCCTAAAAAAAAATGGACCTGTCTTCTTCAAACAAATGACACTCTGTTTGCCTTGTTTCAGGCTCCAGGACTTACATCAGACTGTTTTTGAAGAATATGGGAGTATCATCCAATGATGATAGCTGTAGAAATTGTTTAATTTCACTGGGATTTTTGCAGTCTACTCCATATAGTCATGTGACCAGGCCTATTAAATAGCAATATTTTTTCATTTTTTGAGATAATTTAAATAGACATTTATGCACACATAGAGGCAAATATAACTATCTGCATGTATACAAACACACAATGAAATTTATAAGTGAACATAACTGAGAACTTGTCTGCCCTACCCAGAGCATAGGCTTGATGATAAAAAGAAAGACATGAACACACAGAAACGCACACAAATCTTGATCTGTCAAGGTCGACATAAAAAGAGGGATCAAGCCAACCCTGTACCAGTCTGTCTATCTGTACAGCTTATTTACTTCACTTTACCCAATGTGTTCAGTTTTAAATGGAATATTATTGAAGCTATTAATTTAATTCAATTTCTTGTTCATTTTACTCTACATTTATTTGTGTATATAATAAATATAGTATAAGTCAACATTCTTACTTCTATGTTATTGCACAGTAATTAATATAAGTTGTATTGTCAAGTCTTTGGTTGAGTGATTGCATGTGGTATCACTAAAGTGAAATTTACATAGAAGTACACTGTAGACCATTCCATGCTGAATTGTTTCGTTCCTCTGAGTATATTTTATCTTTGTAATACTTATGTAATATTGGTAAACCTAAATGTGAAATTAAGTCAAGTAGGGGTGGCATGTGACAAGTGGCTTCTGTAATGTCTTGGTTTCAATTCCTTGCTCAAATCACTGCTTCTGTGAATTTTGAATCCTCTGCCCAGGTCCTCATGGACCTTGTCTGGGTACTGTGGACTTGGCCTAAGATATGTGAGTTATATTTACTGATGTCACACAGTTAATCCATCATAAATAAGAATGGGTTTGTATATTAGTGTGCCCAGTAAAAGGTCAACAAAGCATGAAAGACATTGCCTCTGTTCCTCTGATGTCCTGACTAGTGTTTTCCCACTTTCACCATTCAAACCCAGTGCTGCAGAACTCTGTTCACAGGTTAATTGTTGCACTGATCCCCAGAGAGTGACTGCACTCCATAGTTTTAGTTTAACACTTTTATACACTGTAGATGGTACTTCGAGAAAGCAAGGGGAGTATTAGGGTAATTCTTCATCTTCCCTGCTGGGTTTCATATGGCTATTGGTGGACTGTTTAAAATTGCTTTTTTGATTTGTTGGACCAGCTACTACAACCCTGAATGCACAAAGCCACTGTGTGCTGCTAACCATTCTGAAATTCTCAAAACTTATTTTCTTCAGTGGTGTCGTCAGATTCATTGCTAGTTTTCCACATTGCCTTTGTTCCTGCAGAACTGAGATGTATTTTGTAACATTTTTGGTAAACAGTGCTGCCACATGATCTTTAGGGTAAGCTTTCCATGTTGTTCTTTTCTCTGGAAGACATTGTTCTTGGATGGCAGTTTCTTCGTCGTCTATTTTCTTGAGACAGTGTACTCCAGAGCTGCATTCTTACAGGAAATCATGAAGAATTTGTCCATAAGACCCTAAGAAGGGGGATTGATTAGATTAAAGTGTAGTGCAGCATAAAGAGAGGACAGGTGACTGTCTGCATGAACTGCACTGCTTGTAGTGCTTCTGCTTGCCAGCACATCTTGCAGTTGTAACAGTGGTATACCTTGGGCCCCTGGCCCTAATGAGGACTATTGTACCCAGCAGCAAATCTGGAGATATTTTCTTACACGTTTGCATAAATCTGTTAGTGGAGTTGTAGGAATATCCTATGTCCTATCTGATGTGTATGTGCAACCCCAAATCAGCTGTGTCGTTGACCTGGGCACTGGGATGCAAGGGTTTTATTGCACGTGTGAGTGCTGGCAGAAGCATGGCAGGACCTGTGCTGCTGCCTGCTGTCACTCAGTAGAACTACTGGGATTCTTTTTTTTCTTTAATTTATGCTCTACGCTTAAGCCACCCACTTGGTTTTGGAGGCGGCTTCATCTGTGTGTTTTATTTTCTGTGCACAATGCCCAGGCTTCGTCCAGTATAGAATGGGAATTTAAGCTCTTCTAACATGGAGTGGGGCTTCAGAGGGCACTGACCAAGGCTATCCTGGCTCATATCTTAAAAAATTTGTTGCTTGGAGATGCCTAAACAGAGATGGAAAACATAGTGCCATTACCTCCAAGGTAGTTTACTTTGAAGGGCATGCTGGAATGAGGGGCCAGAGTGGGCTGCATAGAACGTGTGCAGTGGTCCTATTGTTAGTGGCTGCTACCTAACTTACTTTCTCTATCTTAAGTAAATTATTGTTTCCCATTTTGATTCTCAGCCAGGGTTGCCAGCTGTATGGAATTTAAACATTTTTTTCCTCTGGTCCTATTGTCTAAATATACATTGTTAGATTGACTGGTGACTGTAAACTTTGCCCAGTGTGAATTTGTGATAGTATGTGCTTGCATGCACCTTCAGTGGAGTGATATTGTGACTAAGGTTTGTTTTGACAATGTGTGCTGGACAGGTTTCAGTTACTCTGGAACCAAACCAGCAAAAATAAATACAAAGAAATTAATATTTGGATACTATGGGTCATGTTGGACTGTTTGTATACTGTCATAGTGTGCCAGTCCAACTTTGACTAGTTATCTAAATGATCTTTTTCTCCCTTTTCTTTCAGATGAAGACTGTTAGTGTTGCCCTGGTTCTGTGTCTCAATGTTGGAGTGGACCCTCCTGATGTGGTAAAGACCTCTCCTTGTGCCAGGCTTGAGTGCTGGATTGGTAAGTGAGCTTGGCCTGAGGGTGCAGAATTGAGGACTCAAGAGGAAGAATATGTAGAGGTAGTAGTGTAGATAATCAGCAACTGAGAAGGCATTTCAATGGTTGCTAGCATCCTTGTATGGAGTTTGAATCCTCTGCTTTCAACTAGCAAAACTGTCAAATGGGAAGCATGGTGGCACAGTGGTAGCGCTGCTGCCTCCCTGCAAGGAGCCCAGGGTTCACATCCCTGGTCCTCCCTGCGTAAGTTTGCATGCTCTCCCCATGTCTGCTTGGATTTCCTCTGGGTGGTCCAGGTTCCACCCAGAGTCCAAAAGCATACGGGTTAAGTGGATTGGTGATACTAAATTGGCCCTAGAGTGTGGTTGCAAGATGTGTGTGTGTGTCTACGGTTTGTTCCTGCCTTGCACCCTATGCTAGCTGAGACAGGCTCCAGCACTCCCCCAAGACCCCGTTCAGGACTAAGCGGGGTTAGAAAATGACATGACAAGACTGTTATGTTTTTGATTTAATGAAAATACTGAATTGTGGGTCTCCTGTCTGGGGCTGCTTTTCTCTCTCTGCTTGGCTCCTTTTCCTTGCGGTTGGGATTATGACTGCACTGGTATCCGGTTGTTTGACAAATGGTGATTAATCATACATATTTTGAAAAAAATCTTCAGCTGTCACCTCGTTTTGCAAGTGTTATTGTTTCAGATTTAGAATTTTAAGTAGATTAAATCAGAACTTTTTCCTTATTGAGCTATGAATCTTTGCACACAAAGTCAAATGAAATATATAAAATCAAATAGTTGCAGCATTTTTCTCCAAGTGAAAAATGGAAACCATCAGATAAAAAAGCGTTTGTCCCATTTCTAATTGCAAGTTTAATTTAATCAGATCCAATATGTTCTCTTGAGTTGCACAATTTTTAGTGGAGTTTGCATGTGTTGGGAATTAGTGAACCACCTAAGTTAACGTGTGAATGTGTCCATCTCTGTTAAGCTCCAGCGTACAGAGGAGAGTTCTAAAATAAAGATTAGAGAGCATTCTAACTTAGTCAGAGATCTGAATGTACAAAAGAAAAAGCTTCAGTGCTGTTGAAAATCTATTGGACCTCAGTATAATCCATTAGTGAGAAGTGAAAAAATATTAAACCACTGCTACACTGACTATTTTTGTAATTAATTTGCTGAACAACAATAAGCTGACTTCCTAGGAAAGATACTGAAAAAAAATCAGATCTAAATACATTACAGAGATCAGTGGTACAAATTTAAGATGATCTTTTTTTCAGTCAGCATTGTCCAATTTCCAAGGTGTTTCACAAGAAGGACCTTAATGAGATAAAAGAAAACTTGGCTTGGGGAAAATTCATTAGCTGAAAGGCGTTGCAAAACATTATCTAAGGAAACACTGTAGATGATTGGCAGAAGGTTTTGTGGACTGATGAGGCTGAAGTATAATGTTTAGTTCTGAATGCCAAGTGGTGTGTTTGATGTAACTTATTTGTCACATCTGCAGCAATTTGCAGTGAGGAATGATTAAATGTTGCTCCATCATAATGTGCAGAGTTAGAAACTTATCCAAAAGGATTACTGGATCTTATGGATCTTACGTCAGTCAGAGGTGGCAAAACAACATACTAAGTAATGAATACTTAAATCATGACACTTTTTGATTTTTAAATTTGTACTCTTTTATTGTTATATACTTTCTTTTTTGAGGGGATCCAAGTAGAAAAGAAGGTTATATCAGCCCCTGACTTAGATGGGTCTGTCAGTATTATCCCTAGAAAGAGTCTTGAATTACTACCTGGGAATTCCCTGGTGCTGCCAGCCCAGTTGAAGAAGACAAGCCCTTCAGTGTGTTTTTGAACCTGCTCCTTGACCTTCTCCCACTAGCCAATACTCTTGTACCACTTCAACTAGCTGCTCTTGATTTAGAAAAACAGTAGTTGTACTACAAGGAACACCACTGTAGGTGAGCTCTCACCCAATCATAGAGTCTAGCCAAGAGCCTTATCCAGCTGAAGAGGATCTTATGACTCACATAATTTCTCAATCTAATACCTCAGGTTATGAATCTCATAAATATTACTTAATTTTTATATATACTGTATGTGTAAATGTGTGTGTGGGCACAAGTGTGTGTGTGTGTGTGTGTGTGTGTATATATATATATATTTATATATTTTTTTTTTAATATTTTATTTTATTAAAATCAAAAAACATTCCATACATGCCAGTCAAATTTAACAAAACTGGTTTGAAACAAATCGACAGGAAAACTTTTGAATCCGAGTATAGCATCAAGTCATTGAAACTTCTGGGTATTGATCTGGTCAGTTAAGTAGCAGAGGGGGTTGTTAATCAGTTTCAGCTGCTTTGGTGCCCTAGAGGGGCAACAATGAGATGACCCCAAAACAGGAATGGTTTAACAGGAGGAGACCAGTGAGATTTTAACCTTATTTGTTTTTTCACTTGTTTTGCATTTGGCTACGGTCAGCGTCACTACTGGTAGCATGAGGCCATACCTGGACACTACGGAGGTTGCACAGGTAGTCCAACTTCTCCAGGATGGCACATCAATATGTGGCATTGCCAGAAGGTTTGCTGTGTCTCTCAGCACACTCTGAAGTGCATGGAGGAGATTCCAGGAGTCAGGCAGTTACTCTAGGAGAGCTGGACAGGGCCATAGAAGGTCCTTAACCCATCAGCAGGACCCCTGTCTGCTCCTTTGGGCAAGGGGGAACAGAATGAGCACTGCCAGAGCCCTACAAAATAACCACCAGCAGGCCACTGGTGTGAATGTCTCTGATCAAACAATCAGAAACACTTTATGAGGGTGGCCTAAGGGCCCAATGTCATCTAGTGGGCCTTGTGCTCACTGCCTGGCATTGTGGAGCTCGATTGGCATTTGCCATAGAATACCAAAATTGGCAGGTCCACCACTGACGCCCTGTGCTTTTCATAGATGAGAGCAGGTTCACCCAGAGCACATGTGACAGACATGAAAGGGTCTGAAGAAGCCGTGGAGAATGTTTTGCTGCCTGTAACATCATTCAGCATGACCGGTTTGGTGGTGGATCAGTGATGATCTGAGAGGCATATCCATGGAGGGACGCACAGACCTCTACAGAATAGACAACGCACCTTGACTGCCATTAGGTATCGGGATGACATCCTTGGACCCATTGTCAGACCCTATGCTGGTGCAGTGGCTCCTGGGTTTATCCTGGTGCACGACAATGCCTGGCCTCCTGTGGCGAGAGTATGCAGGTAGTTCCAGGAGGATGAAGGTATCAGTACCATTTACTGGCCCTCGCACTCACTCACCTGAGCAGTAGAACAACTCTGGGTGTGACATTATGTTTCGGTCCATCCAACACTGCCAGGTTGTACCTCAGACTGTCCAGGAGCTCAGTGATTCCCTGGTCCAGATCTGGGAGGACATCCCTCAGGACACCATCTGTCGTCTCATTAGGAGCATGCCCCCCCCTGCCCCCGACGTTGTCAGGCATGTATACAAGCACGTGGGGGCCATACAAACTACTGAGGACGATTTGGAGTTGCTGCAATGAAATTTCGGCAAAATGGACTAGTCTGCCCCATCATTTTTTCACTTCCTATTTTCAGGGTGTCTTTGAATTCAGCCCTCTGTAGGTTGATAATTTTCATTTCCATCAAGTGATGTGGCACCCTTTTGTTCCCAACACGTTACCATATCAGTAGAGATATCTAGCAGGATTTTTTTCCCCATTGTGATCTGATGTGTTTTCAAAGTGTTCCTTTAATTTTTTTGAACAGTTACACACACATATATATATTATACTCTCTCTCTCTCTCTTTTTTTGGAGAAATGAGAAGAAAATGCCTAATTTTGTCTAGATTGATGTACAGCTTTTTTGGTGATGTTGCATGCTTATCAATGTCTTTAATCAAATGGTTCAGTTTAGAGCTAGCTTATGATTTGCAAAATAAATATAACTGAATATAACCATGCCATTCTGCCCGATGTAGCACTGTTCTGGAGATGTTAGGATATTAACTTGATTTCTTTCAGTGTGCCAACTTTAGCATTGCTGTGTATATTGATCCTGTGTCTACAATTTTCTGGACATCTCTGTATGTATAAAATGCAATAAAACATCCGGCATCCATGCAAGGGCATAATGTCACTCGGCATCCACAATTCCGCAGGAATGTCCGATGAACAAATGCATGTGGCCGGCGTAAGTCAGTAAACTGTGTATCCAGGCGTCAGGTTGTCTGGCAATCACAGCAAGTTTAGAATGTCCAACAAATAAAAGCAATAAGAAGCACAAAGAGGGATGTAAAGCATATATGATAAACAGAGGTTCGTAAATATATGACTCAATTGAAACTGAGAGACTTGCCATTGTACCATTAAGCCTGTTTTAATAAATGGCTGTTTCACTATGCTAGTTTTATATATTTGATATGATGTTAGTTTATGTGTGAGTGGCTTTCTTTTGTGGCATTTGGACAGCCTATAGTTGTGATCAAGATAAAAAAGGCAGAAGCAGGTATCAAAGCTGCCTCAACATTTACTGGTATGACTATGCTGAGGTGTCACACGTTGCATGGCTGCACTCGGGTCCTAACCTGGGGTCTTGAGTTGGTTTTGTCATGTGGTGGGTGCGGCAATGTGCTGTATCAGTGCATGCTCCTAACCTCTCCCTTTCTCTATGCTGATATGTGTTAATTCTGATAAGTCCCTTCCATTGTCTCAAAAATACTTGGAAAATAAAAGATAAAAACTACAGAAAATTAAGTTTCATGTAAACAGCTTCATTGTTTCAACAAAAAAGTTACTTTTTTGTAGTTTCTGTACTTCCTTTGAGCTGCCCTGCTCACTACTTAGAGGACACATTATATAATGCTTAGTCACGTCAGCATGACTAAGGCCTTCCTGATTTAGGCTAACAAGGCTGGACACACCATTTTATTTCAAATTAAGCTGATGCATAATGTACATGAGTAATGTTTTATCTCTGTATTTTAGCTCTTAATATTGTAAATTTTGAATGTGGCAGAAGAGATGAAAAAGAGACTACAACCATTGATAGGAGTTAAATAAAGCTCCTTCATCTGCACACAAATTGTCTCTGGTTTAATAATAAGTCTTCTGGCCCTCTTACCAGGGTTGGATATTGCTTTGAGCCTGATTCTGCAAGAAGAGCTACTGGCTACCTGTGACCCAGAACTGGATAAGAAAGTTGGCAAAGACATAGATAATGTCGTATCGTAGGATAAAAAATATTAAGAATAATTGAGATGCTACATAAAAGGTGTATTGGCTATGACAAGAATTCACATTATTAACATAAAAAAAAAATGTTTAGTGGTTATTTAGTTCCTAGGCCAGAATGGCAACTAAAGCTACCTGCAAAGAGTGAACAACTGAAACGACTGATCAACATAATTAATTTAATAGGCCACCCCTGGCTGTAATTAATTGGTGAGGGTCAACGACAGCAGAAGAAAGTAAAAAAAAAAAAAATGCATAACCAACAGAGTCAATGGGCTCTCTAAACACCATTAGAGTAATCTTAGAAAAATTTTCTAAAGCACATGCTGACAAGATATAGTGTCAGTGGCCTGTGAATACTTCAGTTCATAAAAAACTTGTATTGCATTGATTTTCTAAATGAGCATTTCAGAAACAAGATTAGAAGCAACAGAATCCAGGAAGTGCTTAACAGCAAAGTGTAGAATTGCAGGGAGTCAAATGCAGGAAAATGCAATGAGCTTATACTTGTTACTGTGGCACACTCAGTGAAGGACAGTAACATGTTGTGAAGGTTTAAGTTACAGCTCCCACCCCCAGATTAGATTAATAGTGCTCTGAATTGTGAGGGGATGGCACTATATCTCTGTACATAATACTTGGATCAGGAAAAATTACAAGATTCCAGTAAGATCATGTACTTTGATCCATTACAGCTGCAAATTTAATCTCCGATTTGTTGAAAAAGTGCATCAGATGATTTCTGGGTGGTTTTAAGCATGTAAACTATATATTATATATATATATATATATATATATATATATATATATCTCTATATCTATAGATATATCTATATCTATAGATATATCTATATCTATATCTATAGATAGATATATCTATATATCTATATCTATATCTATATATATATATATATATATATATATACATACTAGCCATGTGCGCCCAACTACGTTGCGCGTTTTAAAGTTGTCTGTGAATGGCTCCCTGTTTAAACACGGCTGCCAGTCATGAACTGGGCCCTTCGTCGCACAGCATTATGATTTTTTATAAGGGAAACAAAATTACAACAGAAAACCCTTGGATATTGATTCGATAGGAACGGCCTACTCGGAATCACTGTCCGAATCGTAATTATGTGGTGGTGTAGGAACATTTCTGCTTCTGTCCGTTCACAGTCCGTCTTGTTTTCACGATGCTGTCGTTTCCTCTCACGATCTCTTCCCAACCTTTCTCCAGTCTCGCAGGTTGCTTTGTGGCAATCCAAAGAGTAAGGCAGTATAATAATAATACATTTATTTATATAGCGCCTGTCCCATGCTCAAGGCACTTACAGAATATAAGAAAGAACGGCAGGGTATACAGTGTATAGCATAGTACAAACCAAATAAATAAATAAAGAAGAGTAGGACAGTAAATTCAGAGAAAGCCTAACAGACAACAGAATTGATGGTCTACAACACACACAGGTTACATGAGCATCTTGACAGAGAGGTAAACTGAGAGAAGGGGAATGAAGTCAAGTAGAGCTAAAAGCCTTCCTGAACAGATGAGTTTTGAGTTGTTTTTTAAAAGAATTCATGGAGTCCGCTGATCTGATTAATTTCGGTAGGTCATTCCAGAGTCTGGGCGCTATACTGCTGAAGGCCCTGCTGTCACCCATGGAGTGTAGATTAGTGTGGGGCACAACAAGATTACCAGAATCAGAGGACCTTAGTGAGCGGGCAGGCACATAGTGATGGAGAAGGTCACTGATGTAGCTTGGTGCGAGGTTATTTAAGGCTTTATAGGTTATTAGTAGGATTTTATATTCGATTCTGTAAGACACAGGGAGCCAGTGAAGACGGAGCAGGATTGGTGTGATGTGCTTGCTGCTGCTGGTTCGAGTAAGGACTCTTGCAGCCGACTTTTGAATAAGCTGGAGCTGTGATATAAGATTAGAAGGGGCACCTGCCAGCAGCGAGTTACAATAATCTATGCGGGATGTGATAAAAGCATGGACAAGTTTCTCAGCATTAGAAAAGGAGAGAAAGGAGCGAACACGGGATATGTTACGGAGGTGAAAGTAAGAAAGTTTCTTAATGTGATTTATGTGGGCAGAGTAAGAAAGGGAGGAATCAAAAATGACACCAAGATTCTTTGCAGTAGAGGCAGGTGTGATGAGATCACCGCCAAGATGGACTGGGAAGGAGCTCATTTTATTAAGTTGCATTTTAGTCCCAATTTTCAGGAGTTCAGTTTTGTTGCAGTTTAATTTTAAAGAGTTCTGCTCCATCCAGGTTTTAATTTCACTAAGGCAGGTTGTGAGCTGAGAAAGCTCTGATGAAGTTCCACTTTTAACATTGAAGTAGAGTTGAGTATCATCTGCATAAAAATGATAGCCCAGTCCATAGCTATGAATAATATGGCCAAGGGGAAGCATATAAATACAGAAGAGAAGAGTGCCAAGGACAGAGCCCTGAGGAACTCCTTGTGTGACTGGCGCCGAGCTGGATCTACTGTTGCCAAGACTAACAAACTCTTGCCTATCAGTCAGGTAGGACTTGAACCACTGGAGGGCAGTGCCAGAGATACCCAGCATGTTTTCCATTCTGGACAGTAGAATGTCATGTCTGACCTGAGTGTCAAATGCTGCACTGAGGTCTAACAGAATTAATATGCTGGTTTGTCCAGAGTCTGCTGCCATAAGCAAATCATTGGTTACCCGTAGCAGAGCAGTTTCACAGCTGTGCTGCACCCTGAAACCAGACTGAAAGAGTTCCATCAAATTATTAGACGTTAAATAATTGGTGAGCTGGGAAGCTACAACACGCTCAAGAGCTTTTGACAGGAAAGGTTAATGGGAAATAGGCCGGAAATTGTTAAGATTGTCAGCATCAAGACCAGACTTTTTTAACATTGGGGTTACAGAAGCGATTTTAAAAGTGAGCGGCACAGAGCCAGTGTTAAGGGATGAGTTTATTATTGTTGTAGCAGTCGGGGTTATGGCATGAAGGCAGGATTTAAGTAGTGTGCTGGGGATGGGGTCCAGTACACAAGTAGTCGGTTTCATCTTACAAAGCAGGTCATTAACAAAAGCAGATGTGACTGGTGAGAACTTAGAGAAGGAGCTGGATGGAGTGGGAAAACAGGGAGAGATATAAACAGATGATGTATTTATGTTAGTTGAATTATTTAGATCTTTAATTTTGTTACGGAAAAAGTGGAGGAATTTCTCACAGACTTCAGTAGAAGAGGTAGTTGGGCCAGATGCAGGTTCAAGTAGTTTATTAACTACCGAAAACAAAGCCCTTGGATTATTGTGGCCACCTTCTATTATTCTGCCATAGTGGGTGTTCTTAGCAGCAGTTAGTGCTTCTCTGTAAGCTCTTTGGTGGTCAAAGAAAGCCTGGATGTGCACGGTGAGGCCAGTCTTACGTGACATTCTCTCGAGGCGTCGGCCAGCTGCTTTAATAGATCTCAATTCTGAGTTATACCAAGGAGCTGAACGTTTAAAGGAAACCTCCTTATGTTTTAAAGGAGCTGTTTTTTCTAATGCTGAATGAAGGGCTGAGTTATAGTGGTCAACAAGACTATCTAGTGTTGACGGAATAGGTGCAGACAGTAAAAGATCAGAAATGGATCCAGAAAGGATAGAGGGACAGATATTTTTAAGGTTTCTGTAAGAAATTTGTCGTTTAGAGGTAAGAGGAGGTAAAGGCAGTGAGACAGTAAAAAATACTGCTTTTAGGTCAGAGAGTCCCAAATCAGTGCTGTAAATATTGGCAACAGATAGTCCAGAAGTGCAGATCAGATCCAATATATGACCACCAGAGTGGGTGGGAAAATCAACATGTCCAGTAAGGATAGGAATTCATTTCTCAGTTTAGATGTAGTAATGTTACTATGGATGTTGAAATCACCAAGAAGGATAATTCTCTGAGAGTAAGAGCTTAGGTGGGTTAAAAGTTCAATCAGATCAGATAAGAAGGATGCATTGTATTTTAGGGGACGATAAAGAACAATGAGTGAGTCAGGACCTGTTTCTGTTATTAGTTTAAGAGCCAGGCACTCAAAAGACAGTGGACAGTCAATTGGGATTCGTTTGATATTTAAGTCTGCTCTCATAATTACCGCTAGCCCACCTCCTTGTCTAGAGCTGCGAGGTTCTGTATGGAAAGTGAAACCAGGTGGAGTCGCCTCCGTGAGAGACGTCAATTTGTTTGGTTTTTGCCAAGTCTCCGTTAAACACAGTATATCAAGTTTGGTGTCAGTGATGAGTTCTGACAGCACCAATGCTTTGCCATTAAGAGATCTTGAGTTAAACAGTGCAATATTAGTTAATGAGGCATCTTTTTGCACAGGGCCGTGATCAGGGTTTATTTCCACACAATGTAAATTTGGCACAATGACACTTTTTCAGGGCCATGAGAAGGAAGGCTTATTCCTGAGCAAATGCTGCCGGTTGTCTTTTCATTCGCAGCCCGGCGGTGGCAGCGACCTGACCCGGGATGTATATATTTCGGGCGCTGCAAAATACCGGCGTCTTTAAGGATGTTCCAATCAGACCATTTGCTCTGGACAAACTGTTTAATAAGAAGGAGTTTATCATGAGAGTATTTTAGCATGATACTTGGCAATACTTATCTGAAAAGCAGTGGAGAAGCAGCACAGCATAGCGGAACCATTAGGACAGGCGGGTGTGGTAGCGTAGATGAGATGAAGGGCGATGGCAAAGCAGCAGAAAGGATAGCAGGAGGAGGTAGCAGGATTTGTAGGTTCCAATACACAGCCACAAACAGTAACGCTTGGTAATTTCATGCGTGATCGCCCGGAGCCATAAGACAGGTAGGTATGAGCATTAGATCAGATCCCAGTCGTAGAGTACTGTAAAATGAATCGGGAGCAGATCATCATAGCGAATATAATCACGGAGACAGATCATCCTAAGGTCATAGATTGCCAGGTACAAAGAAATGTTCGTAGGTCTCGTCCTGTGATCCACAGACTCAGCTGTTCCCAGTCAAAGTAGAGTCCATAAAATCTGTAAATATTAAGCCAAATCCATGCAATTCAAGTCGGCTGAATCCACGAACTATACATACAATGAAAGAAATAAAACAAGCGTGAGAAAGTGTAGAATTAGGGCGAATTTTGCGAAAAGTGTTGTTAACAGGGAGGAGCGGCAGCAATTTGCGTGTGCCAGCGTCCCCTCACCTGTGGTCTTTACATAACTCTTTACATAACATAATATACACGAAGCAATGGTTATAAAAGGGGAACACATAGGTATCCAGGCTCTTTAAAGCATAAATAGGGATCACTTCACTGACATGTGAGCAAGGCACGGTATAACTGTGAGACGCGCAGCACTCGCCGGCTACAACGTAACAATAATAATTTCCAGAAGGTGCTGTTACGTTGTCATTCATTTTACCCACTGTCTTTCTTTCATTCATATGTTACTTAGGCACATACGTTTTATCTTCAGCAATCTCATTCTCTAACCAGGCCTCAGGAGCTAACCAGCGTAACACTGTCCACCACCCCTTTCGTTATTCCGGCACATTGTTGGCATCTGTGAGTAACAACAACGTACTAAACTGGAAGGTGGTCTACGTATGCGTGGAATTTGCAGACAAAGATCAAGATCTAAATGAAGATCTCTTTAGTTAATTTAAAGCACAACAATTTGTTTAGTTTGAATATCTGTGTTTTGAGATGTGACTGGCATACTACAGTCCCCAGTAGTATAAGCCTGGAGGAGATTCTTAATGAAATGCCAATGTTTTAGCTGTCTCTATACTGCCATCTAGTGCTTCTTCTTCTAATTCATTCGCGACAAACAAAGATCAAGATCCAAATGAAGATTATATATATATAATATATATGTATATATATATTTCAAATGTAATTATCTTGTTTTATGTCCCATGTTGAAAAAGAGTGCTTCCCTTTAGAATGAAAAGTTGAAAGTTAACATGCTTGTAGAGTTACCCAAAATTCCCCAAAACCCTCTATGTCTATAATAGTGCCCCTAACTTCTAACATTTTTTTAAATTAAAGTTAAAAATGTCAATGAAATTGATAAAAATGAATTGTGCTGGTAGAGTGGGCTTTGGGTTTGAATCTTGTATCAAATATTGATATCCCATATTAAAAGCTGTCTGAAGACTCATAATGTCTTTTCTTAAGGGAGAGATTTTAAAATGTTATCCGAAATTATGATAAGCTTTAGGGGCTTTTCAACAAAATCAAATAACAGCTAAAAATAAATAAATAAATACATAGGCGTAAAACTATTCTTCAAACAAGCCATTTGAAACCACCAATACTAATATTTAGTGCAGTCTTTTAAGAAGTATTTTATTTAGCCCACAGGTAACATCTTGAAAAGAAGAAATTCTTGTTCTTGTTAGTATACTTAGTGCTGTATTATGGTGTCCCAGGCAATTTGCATCCTTTATAGCTACTGCATTGCTAATGGTTTATTTTATTTTAAATAGTTAATAACATTAATAGAACATTCACCTGCAGTATTATTAAAGAAAAACATGAACTTTGACTGCCGTAGCCAGTGTCAGCTCTTAATATTATATATTGCAGCCCACTTCTATTTGCCTGTAACAGTGTTTGACTTCAGATGGTATGTGTGAGAATGCACTGCACTGTCTGCTGACTATCACATCTGCCGTGTTAATGTCAGAGTTTTCCATCCGCAAAATTTAGCATAGTAGATGCCAGAACCTGATATCCATGATTGCAATGTAGGAAAGCATAGGCTTCACTTTGACACCTGGCATGCTAAGGAATTCATCATGGTGCCTGGTAGATACCTTTGTTATTCACCCTCATTGACGCTTAGTTGCACAGCATTTCTTTTTGAGACAACAGCTTTCATTCTGTGCATTGCATGTATTAGCTGTATTAAGTCAGGCCAGGGACTTTCCAAAAGTAAGTTGAGCAATGGGACAACTGACACAGTTTATCCATTGAACTATGTAAAGCTTGACTTCCCCTCATCATTTTCTCACCAATCTGTGCAGACACACACATTTCAGAGAAAACCAACACCACAAAACATTATTGGGAATGACATGAATGATGTAGGAGTTCAGATTGAAAGCACAGTATAGCCCAGTTTGAAATTGTGATGGGTTCCTATTCAAAACCTCAGCACTTGGGGGCAGGGGATGCAGAATGTAAGTGAGCAGTCCAGAGTTCATTCCCATCATTTGTCATTTCATAAACTACTTATTATTAAATAGTGCATCACTTTTCAGATACCTTCTCTGTTCTAGGTATTGTAGTGTCCTCTCTTGTCCTATGAAGGGCTGTTTCCTCTGTTATACTTTAGCTTCTCAAGCCTTGGATATTTGGCAGGACCCTGCTTTCTTCTCCCATGTGTTTTAATTTTGCTCACAGTGGTTTATTTCTTTGGCAGATCCTCTGTCAATGAGCCCCCAGAAGGCACTGGAGACTATAGGAGCTAACCTACAGAAGCAATATGAGAATTGGCAGCCACGGGTAAGTGGTAGCTTGCAGTTGGGGGTGAGGGGCTAAACCAGTTGGCTCTTGCTTCTTCCAGTGTGCTCTGGCAGCAACTATTTCCATCAGTTCTTTTAAGAGTCGTGTGAGACGCAGGCATTGCCGCTCGTTTTTCTTTGCTCTGCGCTGTCAAACTTGTTTTTGAATAATTTATCAGTTTGCCTCAGCTGAAATATTTCTGCTGATTAAATTTAGGACTTGCTTTATTGCTCAGACGCAGTATGAATGGCGGCGCTGCAGAGTGGCAACACAAGCAAGAGCGATGTGATGTTCTTCTGTGAGGCTGCACTAAAATGAAATTTACTCCTCCATTGCGGGTGCTGAATAAAAATCTCATCAGCGGGTGAGCATTAGCTTCATGTTGCTTGCAATGCACGGTACCCCAGGGGAACCATTGCTGAGACCAGGGCATCACAGCAGTCACTTTTCCCTGCTGCCTTTGTCAGTGAACTATTTTACACCCGCTGTCAAAGCCTGACAGGGCAGTGACTTTAAATCCAAACAGGCCTCACTAAGCAGAAGTTCTAAGTAGTTTCTTAGGATTATTAGGCTGAATTTCTGAATAGTATTGATAATATCAGATGGACCCGCAAGGTAATGAACCTGAGAACTAAAGGCAGTGTAGTGTATTTGTAGCAGGGGGTTTATAAGAGATGTCATGGCTACTGCCCCTCTATCTTTTTTTTAAAATCCAGGTCAGTGAGGCATTGTGGCTGTAGGCTTCAGGCTGGGTGATGGAAGCAGCAGGCCTGGAGTGCTGTACAGCTACTAATCAGTGCCACTTGCCTAGCCTTAATTAAGCATAAATCAAAGAGAGTACAGGACGGCAGTGCAGCTGCCCTCTGTCATTTGTTAATGAGTCTGAGAGTCATCTTTATTTCTCCATTAATAAATTAATGACGATTCAGCTGCTGTCCTCCATCATGTTGTACTTTCCTCCCCCAAAGCTGCCACTGTAATAACCACCAATCTACCTGGAATTGTGTAAACGTACTGTACATTCCTTTGCAGCTGTTTCTACTTATCCTTTTCATTTAGCTCTGATCTGTGCTGTTCTCACCGACTGACACGTGTTATTGCTGTTTGCGGCAATATGAGGAACCAGTTTCACCATGTGAAATGGTGAATGAGTAAGCCATATTCGGGAGTGATTCACTTGACATGGGTGAACTATTCATTACTAAGCATTGGGTAGCTGTAAGAATGAATGGAGGTATTCCCTGCTTGGTGGTCACTGTCTAATTGTGACATGTGTAGGGATAGTGTACTTAGATGTTAGTGAACTTCTTAGTGGTCACTGGCAAACCCTAATCATTATAGGTTTATGGGGTCATCATTGGCACGTGCACAGAGTACGGTGAATTACATTCATTTCATGTGCTAATCAACATATGACACATTTCCACTCTTCAGCGCCATGATTACTAAGTATAACTACCGTACCATAAAACTTCTGTCTCTCTTACCTGAAAATTTTCAGATCATATTTGTGATTAACAGACAAAAAGAGTTAAGACAATTATACAACACATACAAGGGTTTACTTCCCTTGCATTTTAAGGCATTCCAAAAGTTAATACTAAGATGCATGCTCCCATTTTGTTAACCAGCTATTCCATAATGTGGAGTCAAGCTTTAAAGTACTTCTGTATTGACGCATAGTTGAGGAACCTCTTTCTAATCGACAGTCATCTCTTATATTGGATGTTGGGGATTCAGCCTATTTTTTTGGTCGCTGGCAGGCTCTTAATGTAAGTGAAGTGAACTCCCATTACAGGTCATTGGCCAGCTGTATATGTGTAATTGGGTGACTAGCTCTTTCCTGAACACTGGTCAACTCTGACCCATGGAGTCAGCCTCTCTTTCCTGGAGATTTTCCAACACTGCCATTGGTAAGGCTTATGCTTCCTTTGACTGGGCACTCATCCTTTAGTTCTAAACCTAAGCCACTCACACCTTGTCCCTCTACTTGTTCTGACCATTGAGTTACCCTCCGATGCTGTACTTTTATGGGAGGAAAGACCCTGTTTAATTATAGCAGTTGAGTGATTGTAATCATTAGGAGGTTGGGGGCAATCCTGTGAAGGTCAGCTAGGACACCTAATGTGTCCAGTTGCATGTGGCAATATAGGAGTGTCCTGGGTTTTTGCTGCACTTTATCGATCCTAGCTAAGATGCAACATGACCCTGGCGCTACACTGCTCACCGCACTTATTTTAAAACTGATCAATAGGCCTAATTTTAAATAGAACGACATATGAGGCGCCCGTTGTGGCAGCCACACAACAGCGTTATTACCTAATAGCTCATAGAGTGCAGCCTGCTTGGCTGTCAGAGTGTTTGATTGGGCCGTTTAGAGTCAGGTGCAAAGGTCAGACGTGGAGCGGTATTGAGGACTAAAGCTTCTTGTATGCCTTAGACTTTTCTGTTTAAAAGGGTTAGTGCCTTAAGCAAGTTGCATTCTTTTGATCATGGCACCTAATGACAGTACTGCACCTCAGATAAATTGTGTAGCTCCTTTGGGAGTCCTGCTAACCAGCATGTCTCACTGATGTCAGAGTTAGTTGTTAAGTAACACTGGTATTTCTTCAGGCGTTATGACCAGCACTTTGGTTGCGGTTTAGCACCTTTACGCTTATTTTATTAATTTACATACTTCGTTGTTGGTTTATTTATTAGAGCTCCACTTGAAGTGACCTGAACCCTGTCGTGTTTAATTTACACTATTTTTTGTCATTGTTCTTGTCCCTAGGCAAGTAAAACAAGACCATGCCAAGCATGTGTGCCTTTTCTGTTCTGGGTCAGGTGTTGTCTTCACTGTTCCCAATCCGCTTTGCACAGTTCACCTTGAGACAGCTGTTCCAGACACGTAATCTCCTGTCCCTGGCCCACTGCCTCCCCCAATTACCTCCCCCCTACTCTTTCGTTCAACATGCACAGCATGCTGTGGGGGATATTGAACATGAATGCTCATTGCTCAGTATAATGTTTTACTTTACTTCTGTCTTTCAGGCTCGCTACAAGCAGAGTCTGGACCCCACAGTTGATGAGGTAAAGAAACTCTGCATGTCTCTTCGCCGTAATGCCAAGGAAGAACGGGTGTTGTTCCATTACAATGGACATGGTGTGCCTCGGCCCACTGTAAATGGAGAAATCTGGGTCTTCAACAAGGTATTATTATTGGGAAAACAGATGCAGCATATCAAATGTGTCACTTTTTTTTAAGCTTATGTTTGAATTGTTTTATTATTTTCTCTTTCCATTAATGCAGAACTACACCCAGTATATCCCACTGTCCATCTATGACTTACAGACCTGGATGGGCAGCCCGTCCATTTTCGTTTATGACTGCTCCAATGCTGGCATCATTGTCAAGTCCTTCAAGCAGTTTGCCCTGCAGCGAGAGCAGGAGCTGGAGGTACAGCTATTGGGGTGAGGCACTGGGTTGGTCTGCCTATCATGTGTGGCTGGTGTGGTGGCACAATTTTTGTCTGCCTCGCCAAGGCAAGGCAGAGCTTTAGAAGTGACATTCACTTGGCCTGCCTGTCCTGGGGAATTCTGAGGATTGGCATTGAGTGGTTCTGCTTTTCCTGAGCAAAGTCTAAGAAGTTTCTCATAGTTAGAAGAGGCAGCATTGACTTGAACTTCCTTCTCCAGTCACTTATGAAAGAGATCATTGTTTTGGATGAGCTGCTATGGGTAGGCCTTAAAGGCGGGTGAGTGGGTACTAATGGTTTTTTGTTTCCCTCAAGCAGACCTGCCAAGCGGCACTGGTTTGCTATGCCATCCTACTTACCACCTTCTCCTGAAAATGTGTGAAATGCTTAGTTACCCGTGAAGCCCCCACACTTGGTTTGGATTTCTTCAGCTGTTTGTCTTCCAACTTCCCAGCTCTCTGCTGAGTCTTAGTGTCACAGGCTAATTGCAACATCTGGGATTGCACTCTTGGATAAACAATTCTAGAAGCAAACTTGGCCTAGTCCATGAACATGAACATGTCATCTTTGACCTGCAAAGTAATCTCTTGCTCTGCTCTGTTCCTTTAGGTTGCTGCTATTAATCCAAATCATCCCTTAGCTCAGATGCCCCTACCTCCTTCGATGAAGAATTGTATCCAACTGGCAGCCTGTGAGGCCAGTGAGCTGCTTCCTATGAACCCTGACCTTCCAGCTGACCTATTTACCTCCTGCTTGACCACACCCATCAAGATAGCATTGCGCTGGTAAGCTCTTTCATTAGACACACAAAAATAACAACCCTTGAACTTGACTTTCTACTATTCACAGCCACTGTATATTTTGGTTATTTAGCTGACATGATTTCTAAATGGGATATGCCCTTAAAAGTCCCATGTAAAAGTCTACTGACTCTCTGGTTTGGTATTGGATATCAGAGCATACTGGCATTCTGTGATGCCATGATTAGTAATACCAGAAATTATTTTCAGTGGATGCCAAAATCTGTCTGAACATGTCATCGTATTTACCACCTGAAATTAAACAAGAACAGAAAATTCCATAAATTTGCATTGGAAGTATCTGGGCTTTGGGGAGAGGTGTTCAAGCACCAATGATGATTCTCTCTGATCTTTTGAACTGCCTGATGAGATACTGCCTTTTTTAGGACTGTAGGTCCACAGTAGAGATCCATCACACTTTTTCTTCCTTTTTGCCAGATTTCTGTTATGTCTCTTTTGATGCTGTGGGGGTCTTGTGTGGTTTTGTGCTCTTAATCTAGTCCCTAACAGAGCAATGGGTCCAACCTTGTGCTCACTAGCTGCTACTGCAGATGCTTGCACTCTTTACTGTGCGTCTTTGTGAAAGCAATGAATGATTCAGTAGATGTGGCCATTCAAGCAGAAAATGGCAGCTGATGGAGAGCTGGTGTGAAGGGATTTCCTCCGGAAGGGTGGGGGAGGCAGCAGATTCCTGGAAGCACTGGTCAGCATGGGAGGATTTCCAAACAGGATGCTGCATTTTTAAATGGGCTCTTAACAAGAAAGAAGATATTCGGTTTAGTGTTCACTGCTCTTAAGGTTATAGTTACCGACAGTGCAATTTCCAACACAGGTGAGAGTGTGTGCCACTATCCACTGCTAAGTTTGATCTTGGGGTGTGTCTCTCCTCGTCATGGATTATTTCACCCATCCTTTTTCTGTGAGGTTCAGGATATCAACCCTTTAATTTGCTGCAACACAGTACACCTTTTTTAATGTGTTATGCTGTTACCACTTGCAACAGGCTAAAAGAGGTTTTTCATCTGTTTGTTAAAGAACAGAGAAAATGAACTTTGGTACGTCTTGGGATGCCACGTGTCTCTTACTTCCCTTATATTTACATGGTCCCAATACATTTCATGCCCACTCAGTTTTCATGTCCTCATGCTGTTTGTCTCTCTATATAGGTTCTGCATGCAGAAGAGTGCCAAACTTGTACCTGGAGTGACACTGGACCTGATAGAGAAGTAAGTTATTTTACAGGATGTATGCACTGCTGGTAGTGGATTGGGTGCCAATTCCATTCTATCAAGTGACGCCCCTAAAGAGCCTAGTGTCTGGCTTATTGAACATTAGCTGCATCGTGTTAATAAGGTTGAATACTTGTGCAATCAATTATATCGTGTTTTACATTTATAATTAATTTTCAGTGATCAGTTTTCATTTTGACATTAAAGAGCAACTTTTTGTTGATCAGTGTCAGTAAAGCCAAATTAAATCCCGTGTGATTTAATATTATATAATAATAAAATGTGAAAACTTCCAAGGGGTTGAATACTTTTTATAGGCTCTGTAGCAAACAAGGATAAACCCAGTAACCTTCAAATACATGTTACAGTTACAATCTGAAGTGTAGAATTAAGAAGATTACAGTTGGTAGTAAAGAATGGAGTAAAAACACAGTCAGGTTGATTTAAATGTTGGAGAGAAGATGTGAATCTTTAAGTAAGGTTGGCAAGTCCACCAATGGAAGTTCACAAATAGACTGAAGAAGACAATTTCAAAGAGCAGGAGGCAGAAAACTGAATGAGCACTTGACAAGATACCAAATGTTGAAAAATGGAAACTATAATGTAAACATAGTAGTGAACATGATCTGTACCTAAAAAATCATCAAGACAAATTTGTAACAAATACAGAAGATGAAGTATATTAATTGATGGAAGAAGGAACTTGTGCGTCAAAAAGAGCAAAGCATAAAGAAATTGTTTCATTAGGCAGAAGATAAATATGTTTTACTTGTATACTTCTATCTAACTAGTAAAAAGTGCAGTGGCTCTGAAAAAATAAGAATAATCCAAAATATCTCCCTCTTTAGCAAAAGATTATGAAGGCCAGTACAGTGAACTGGTAATGAAACATCCCCTAGAACAGAGCATTTCAAGTCACTGATTATGTGATTAGCGGATTTAATGTCTAGCAACGGCACACATCTAATTTCTACATGACTCTGGTGCACAAGAATTCTGTCTCTAATTGGGGTGCATGTTTGTCCCACATGGACTGGCATCCACAGCTTTTTGGATTACTGTTCTGACCCTGATGACCTTAATGAACATAAAGGATTCACCTGCTTTCTGTGCTATTCCAGTTGATGTTTTAACAAGGAGAGGTCCTCATTTAAGTGACCCTTGTTCTTGCTCTGTTATTAGCCTTCCTAATGAGATACTCTTTATAGTCTTCTTTTATTCCATTGTGGGTTGTCGTCTTTTCTTTGTTTTAACTATCTCAGTACTATCTTTTTCATTGTTACATATTTGGATTGAAGAATGACTTTTATGACTGAAGCACATCAACAACTTGGGTCTTTTTTTTGTGGATAGTTAATAGTAGCTGATGGAATATACGGTACGTTTCTCATGTACAGCTCAGCCAGTCGGCTAGTGTTTTTTGATTTTCTTCATGCCTTTAACTTTTATCTTTTGCTTTGATTTTTAAAATAACACAACTTTCTCAAACATGTTTATTTTAGTTCACAGTCTCAGGAGGCTGGTGCCAGCACTGGGTGCAAAGGGGAAACTGACCTTGAATGTGACTCCAATTCATTATTGGTTGAACTCAAAAATGCAAATGCAGACACATCCACACTCGGACAATAATATTGTAGAACCACCAATAAACTTAACATAAACCTCATCCATAATTGGGAGAACAATAAAACTCCACACAACAACTACTGGCTGTTTGATTTAAACCATGGAACCTGTAAGGGAGCAGCATTTATGAATGCACAACTATGCTGTGGCCCAGTTGTAATGATGACTATTTACCATAAGTTTGTCTTTTTTTTTTTTTTTTTTTTTAACGATAATCATTAAGCCCGTAGTCAGATTTCAGGTTTATCTTTTCTTTGGTTTAACTGAGCCCTTAATTTTAAAATATGTATAGCAATTTAAAATGTTATAATACCAGCTGTTGCCTATATTTGTTTATTGCTGTTATGCTTGCTTTTTAAGGTTTACCACAGATAGTATTTGCCTATCTTTTGTCAGAAAGTTGGTTAGATATTCTCAGTATAGTCTGCCTTCTGAGCTTGGTGGAGAGGGGCCAGAACACAGGCGCCAAACTAATCAGTGGCACCGAGCCAGTTGCTGGCTAATAATGTTTTGTTGTAGAGGAATTCTCAATTGATGAAACTCTGATCTTGTTGTACCAGTTAACATTTTAAACCGTCAGAAGATTATGAGTGAGAACCTAGTATAGTACCTTTAAGGCCATTCAGAGATTAATTTTTATTACTGAAGGTGTACATATCGTATGCTGCAATTTACTGTATTTGCCTGAGTGTCTTATGGTCTTCTCTAGGATTCCTGGACGGCTGAATGACAGGCGGACACCATTAGGGGAGCTGAACTGGATCTTCACAGCAATTACTGACACAATTGCCTGGAATGTGCTGCCCCGAGGTGAGCTCACAGAGTTATGCTGGTTAGCTTACTTCTCTGTCTTGGATTCTACACTGAGATGGAGATGATGTTGGATCAGCCTTTTATCCCTCCAGACTGTTAGTACATTATTGCTTTTAAATATTATTAAGAGTGTTTTCACAAATCTGAAGATGCAAAAGATTGTAGTGTGTCAAACAAACAAATTCATCCAGCAGATCAATACGCAATAGCTTTTCTTTTGCAAAGTGACAGCTCCTACCACACCCCCCAGAAGTCAGAAGAAGACTTCCTTAGCAATTTTGACCTATCCACTTGTAAGCCTTTTTGTGACCCTCTTCCTGACCAAGTCATTAAGTATCCCATTCCTACCAAAAGAGAATTACACATTTGCTTATCTCATTTGTCACATTAACCCTTTTGTAGCACAACTATATTTCCAAACATAGAGACTCTTCCCATCGGTAGCCTATAACCCCACTCTTTTCTTGAATCCATTTGCTCAAAGCATTTTAACCCATTCATCCTGCTTGTCTCTAATCTTGCCGAGATATTCTTTGAAGTGCCTTAGGCCTCATCATTCAACATAATGTGCACCCTAGATTGATGTCATTTTCTCTTTAGATCTTTTTCAGAAGCTGTTTCGTCAGGACCTGTTGGTTGCCAGCTTGTTCCGTAATTTCCTGTTGGCAGAGAGAATTATGAGATCATACAATTGCACACCAGTGAGCAGCCCGCGCTTGCCGCCAACCTACATGCATGCTATGTGGTAAGTGGTAACCATGGAGCAGCAGTCCTGGAAAAACAGAACTTAGAATAAGGAGCATGCCACTAGATCCATGTGTACCCATAGTGCCGTGAAAAATGATTTGACCCCTTCCAGATATTGTGAATGGCTTCAGATATTTATACAAAATATAATATTAGATATAGGGCACTGGAGTAAACATACACCAACAATTCTAAATTTCTTTTGTTTGTAATAAAAGTTAGACCATCTGTTTTGCCTGTTTGAGTGAGTACCTTTTCAAACAACTGACCAACATTAATTGATAATTAGACTTGGCTAACTGAATACAGCCAGACCTTATTGCAGTTAGTACGGTTGAACCTAAACCTCACCATATACTGTATTGACCTTGCCATGAGAGTTAAGTTGTCACTGCAAGATGAATAGCTAATATAACTTTTCCTGTCCCAAGGGGGAACAAGTAAATTGTCATAGAGAGGATGTACAGCATTGTACATACTGGCCATCTGCTTTGTCTTCATTATCTCCTCTGCCACTACCACCTGTGGGGCTAGAGTGTATCCTGTAACTGAGCCTGCTTTATTAATCAACTAGTTGACTCGGTGGAACTGTTTTGAAATGATAATAATAATAATAATAATTCATTACATTTATATTTTGCATTTCTCCCTATTCAAAGCACTTCAGTGAGGGGGAGCCGCTTCAGCAACCACTAATGTGTAGCGTCCACCTGAATGATGTGTCGGCAGCCATTTTTGCATCAGTATGCTCAACACACATTAGCCGTTAGGTGCTGAAGTGGTGACAGAGAGATCCAATTAGAGACAGGGAATGATTAGAGGCTAGAATGACTAGTCTGTTAGTCTGTGGTGGGCAATTTAGCCTGGACATCAGGAAACATCTTACTTTTTACAAAGGATGCTCAGGGATCTTTCATAACCACAGGGAATCAGGACCTCGATTTTACACCTCATCCAAAGGACAGCATCATTTTTACAGCACAGTATCTCTATCACTGCACTAGGGCATTGGGATACACAAACAGACCACAGGGTAAGCACCCCCTGCTGGCCTCAGCCACCCAAGCTTTCCTAGATGGTCTCCCATCCAAGTACTGGTCTAGGCCCAAACATGCTTAGTTTCAAGTGGATAACCTCTTCTGATGGTTACCAGCCCAGCATACCACAATATAGAAAATCACATTGGATATCACAGAGTTATAAAACATCTAAAGGATATCATTATACAAATTTAAACTAGGAAAGTCTGCTCTACCCTTTCTTATATTGTCCCTGTGTGTTATTAAACCAGTCCAGTCTGCCACTGATGTGGATCATAAAGTACTTGTAGCAGTGCACCACCTCCACATCCCATCCTTGAATAGTGATCGGGTGTAAAGGCTGTTGGCTGCAGCAAAAGTCAATAACCAGTTTGTTAGTTTTGCTAATGTTTAGTTGTAGGCAGTTCCCTTTGTGCCAGGAAACAAAATTCTCCACTGGTCTTCTATACTCTACGGATCTAGAACAACACTATGCTTTAATCAAAGGAAACCCAAAAAGAACGGGAAAAAGCTGTTGAAGCTTACCAATTGGTAAATGATTGCAAAACATTTCTCAAGCACTGGAACTCCATATACCACAGTGAGAGCCATTATCTTCTAAAGGAGAACATTTGAGAAAAGTATGGAATCTTTGTAGGAAAGGCCGGCATGGCAAAATTACCCCAAGGACAGAGCAAAAAATCATTCAGGCACATAAGATCTCAGAATGGCATCCAAAGAACTAATCCTCAGCTGAAGTCAGTGTTTATGACTCAATTATAAGAAAGAGAAAGAGTAAAAATGGGATTCATGAGAAAGTGGCAAAATGAAAACCTCTGATATCTAAAAGTAATATCAGTGCTCATCTGACATTTGCAAATAAATATTTGGATAATCCCCAAACCTTTTCAAATAATGTTCAATGAACAGATGCATTATAAGAAACACCTATTGGATGAAACTGGCTCCAATGTGTCTGGCATAAATCTAGTACAACACTTGACAAGAAAATCATATCCACAATAAATGATGGGGGCGGTAGTGAGATGATGTGGCCATAAGTACACCACTAACTGAGGTACATTACTACTTTGGCAAAAAAAACATATCCTGCATAAATCTTGTTGTGTCCCTGCCTAGAATTGTGATGGTATGAGTATGCTTTGCTGCTTCAGGACCTAGGAGATTTGCTATTATTGAGGTAACAATGAATTTTATACTTTACCACAGTGTTCTTGAGAATGTCCAGTATTCTGTGATGTGAAGCTCTAGTGTAATTGGGGCTATGCAGCAAGGTCAAAGTCCCAAAATACAACAGTAAGTCTACAACTAAATGTCTCAGAAGAAACAAAACTATAGTTTTGGAGTGGACTAGTCAAATTCTTGACATTACCCTAACAGAGAATGCAATGGCAGAAACTGAAACAAGGCATTCTGCATGCAAACCTACCAGTGTGTCTGAATTTGAATTTAAGCAGCTCTACAAAGACAAGTGATGTGAAAGACTGATATCAAAGTATAGGACGTGTTAAGTAGTGATTATTGCTGCTAAAGGTGATGAAACTAACTAACCAAATACATTTGCACACAGGTGATAGGGGTGTAGAATAAAAGAAAGTAAGGATGTGTGTATTGTGTGTTCTCTATTATTTTTTTTTTCTAAAGGTGTGAGGCCATTCATTGCATAAAATATGCAAAAACAGAGAGGAGTTTAGAAAAGGTACACATACTTTTTCACAGCACAGTATCCTATGAATCTACTCTCACCCTAAATTCAGTTCACTGTATTTAAAAAAATATAAACTCTGTTGGTCCTCTGAGGATTTGGAGTTTTGACCACTGCCCATCCCCCAACAATATTCAACCTGTGTCTGTGGAGGTTCCTTTACCACAAACGGAGTCTGGTGGTCCCCCAGCTGTCTCTTCTCTGGCAATTTTTCTGGTAATCTCTAAAAGGTCAGTGCAAACATTTTGGCCAAGTAGCTGAAGTGTTCGAATAGAAAGCACAAGGTTGACCATTTGGTACTTACCCCACCCACCCTCTTTTGGTGACCCTGAGTAAGTTACTTAATTTGCCTATGCCCATTTTGAAAGCCATACATTCAGTCAGTTATCCTGTAATTGTGTACTTTACAAATAACTTGGAATTAACAGTCACTAAAGAACTGTAACACATACATTGTGTTTGTTCATCCTCTTTAGTTAAACACTGAAGAGACCCTGCAATATGATCTTTTTTCTTTTTTCCCCTCCTCTAGGCAGGCATGGGACCTAGCGGTTGACATCTGTTTGTCTCAGTTGCCCACCATTATCAAGGAAGGAACAGCTTTCAGAGTGAGTTTTCAGGAGAGGCTGATGTCACCTGTTATCTGACAGACATGTTGGTGAAGGTCAATAAATAGTGTTTTTATTGAATTTGAGGTAGTTCATATTTTTCTTAAATTTGACATTTCAGTTTACAGGTATAGTGTAAGATATATATATATGTGTGT
>JANRMT010062846.1:26960472-26979222 GCA_026402145.1 Polypterus bichir lapradei | reverse complement strand
TATATATATATATATATATATATATATATAATATATACGTTCCTATAAAAAACAAATATACAGTCATATGAAAAAGTTTGGGAACCCTTCTCAGCCTGCATAATAATTTACTGTACTTTCAACAAAAAAGGTAACAGTGGTATGTCTTTCAGTTTCTAGGAACATCTGAGTACTGGGGTGTTTTCCGAACAAAGATTTTTAGTGAAGTAGTGTTTAGTTGTATGAAATTAAATCAAATGTGAAAATCTGTCTGTGCAACAATTTGGGCACTCGTGTAATTTTGCTGATTTGAATGCATGTAACTGCTCAATACTGATTACTTGCAACACCAAATTGGTTGGATTAGCTCACTAAGCCTTGAAAAAGGCTTCAAAAGGTATTTAAGGTGGTCAATTGTAAGTTGTGTTTCCCCTTGAGTCTCCTCTGAAGAGACGGACAGCATGGGATCTTCAAAGCAACTCTCAAAAGATCTGAAAACAAAGATTGTTCAGTATCATGGTTTAGGGGAAGGCTACAAAAAGCCATCTCAGAGGTTTAAACTGTCAGTTTCAACTGTAAGGAATGTAATCAGGAAATGGAAGGCCACAGACACAGTTGCTGTTAAACCCAGCAGGTCTGGCAGGCCAAGAAAAATAACGGCTTATGCGCAGGATTGTGAGAATGGTTACAGACAACCCACAGATCACCTCCAAAGACCTGCAAGAACATCTTGCTGCAGATGGTGTATCTGTACATAGTTCTACAATAAAGTGCAATTTGCACAAAGATCATCTGTATGGACGGGTGGTGAGAAAGAAGCCCTTTCTGCACTCACACCACAAACAGAGTCGCTTGTTGTATGCAGATGCTCATTAAGACAAGCCAGCTTCATTTTGGAACAAAGTGCTTTGGGCTGAAGAGACAAAAATTGAGTTATTTGGTCATAACAAAAAACGCTTTGCATGGCGGAAGAACAACACCGCATTCCAAGAAAAACACCTGCTACCTACTGTCAAATTTGGTGGAGGTTCCATCATGCTGTGGGGCTGTGTGGCTAGTTCAGGGACTGGGGTCCTTGTTCAAGTCGAGGGTCGGTTGAATTCAACCCAATATCAACACATTCTTCAGGATAATGTTCAAGCATCAGTCACAAAGTTGAAGTTACGCAGGGGTTGGATATTCCAACAAGACAATGACCCAAAACACAGTTCGAAATCTACAAAGGCATTCATGCAGAGGGAGAAGTAAGATGTTGTGGAATGGCCGTCACAGTCCCCTGACTTGAATATCGTTGAAAATCTATGGGATGATTTGAAGTAGGCTGTCCATGCTCGGCAGCCATCAAATTTAACTGAACTGGAGAGATTTTGTATGGAAGAATGGTCAAAAATACCTCCATCCAGAATCCAGACACTCATCAAAGGCTATAGGAGGCGTCTAGAGGCTGTTATATTTACAAAAGGAGGCCCAACTAAGTATTGATGTAATATCTCTGTTGGGGTGCCCAAATTAATGCACCTGTCTAATTTTGTTATGATGCATATTGCATATTTTCTGTTAATCCAATAAACTTAATGTCACTGCTGAAATACTACTGTTTCCATAAGGCATGTCATATATTAAAAGGAAGTTGCTACTTTGAATGCTCAGCCAATGATAAACAAAAATCCAAAGAATTAAGAGGGGTTCCCAAACTTTTTCATATGACTGTATACAGGTGCCGGTCATAAAATTAGAATAACATGACAAAGTTGATTTATTTCAGTAATTCCATTCAAAAAGTGAAACTTGTATATTAGATTCATTCATTACACACAGACTGCTGTATTTCAAATGTTTATTTCTTTTAATTTTGATGATTATAACTGACAACTAATGAAAGTCCCAAATTCAGTATCTCGGAAAATTAGAATATCAATTAAGACCAATGCAAAAAAAGGATTTTTAGAAATGTTGGCCAACTGAAAGGTATGAACATGAAAAGTATGAGCATGTACAGCACTCAATATTTAGTTGGGGCTCCTTTGGCCTGGATTACTGCAGCAATGCGGCGTGGCATGGAGTCGATCAGTCTGTGGCACTGCTTAGGTGTTATGAGAGCCCATGTTGCTGTGATAGTGGCCTTCAGCTCTTCTGAATTGTTGGGTCTGGCGTATTGCATCTTCCTCTTCACAATACCCCATAGATTTTCTATGGGGTTAAGGTCAGGCGAGTTTGCTGGCCAATCAAGAACAGGGATACCATGGTCCTTAAACCAGGTACTGGTAGTTTTGGCACTTTGTGCAGGTGCCAGGTCCTGTTGGAAAATGAAATCTGCATCTCCATAAAGTTCATCAGCAGCAGGAAGCATGAAGTGCTCTAAAACTTCCTGGTAGACAGCTGCGTTGACCTTGGACCTCAGAAAACACAATGGACCAACACCAGCAGATGACATGGCACCCCAAACCATCACTGACTGTGGAAACTTTACACTGGACCTCAAGCAACGTGGATTCTGTGCCTCTCTTCTCTTCCTCCAGACTCTGGGACCTTGATTTCCAAAGAAAATGCAAAATTTACTTTCATCAGAGAACATAACTTTGGACCATTCAGCAGCAGTCCAGTTGAGACGCTTCTGACGCGGTCTCTTGTTCAAGAGTGGCTTGACACAAGGAATGTGACAGCTGAAACCCATGTCTTGCATACGTCTGTGCGTGGTGGTTCTTGAAGCACTGACTCCAGCTGCAGTCCACTCTTTGTGAATCTCCCCCACAGTTTTGAATGGGTTTTGTTTCACAATCCTCTCCAGGGTGCGGTTATCCCTATTGCTTGTACACTTTTGTCTACCACATCTTGTCCTTCCCTTCGCCTCTCTATTAATGTGCTTGGACACAGAGCTCTGTGAACAGCCAGCCTCTTTAGCAATGACCTTCTGTGTCTTGCCCTCCTTGTGCAAGGTGTCAATGGTCGTCTTTTGGACAGCTGTCATTCAGCAACCTTCCCCATGATTGTGTAGCCTACAGAACTAGACTGAGAGACCATTTAAAGGCTTTTGCAGGTGTTTTGAGTTAATTAGCTGATTAGAGTGTGGCACCAGGTGTCTTCAATATTGAACCTTTTCACAATATTCTAATTTTCCGAGATACTGAATTTGGGACTTTTATTAGTTGTCAGTTATAATCATCAAAATTAAAAGAAATAAACATTTGAAATACATCAGTCTGTGTGTAATGAATGAATCTAATATACAAGTTTCACTTTTTGAATGGAATTACTGAAATAAATCAACTTTGTCATGATATTTTAATTTTATGACCGGCACCTGTATATCCTTTTTGGTTTTGTTTTTTTATAGGAACATGTGTAAATATATTTTGTATGTATATATCTATTCTGTTAAAAATATATACCCATGACTACCCAAATGCAAGCGTAATGTTTACAGATGTTCTGTAACCAAATTAATGGTTGTAGTCCAAAATAACAAATACCAAAATATAACAAAGTGGAGCCAGTTAAACAATCCAAGATCACAGTATCGAAATATCAGAGGAACCATGCAAGCACAGTGTAAATAAAATACAACATGCAAACTAATTCTATGCTTTGCTACTGTTATGCACCATGAGGCTATTAGGGACTGAGCCTGCTCTGTTACCTGTACCAAATGTCACACTCCATGTACCATTAGGGATGACCCATTTGAACCAAGTGCTTTTTGTCTTCACAGCACAGCCCCTTCTTTGCAGAGCAGCTTACTGCCTTCCAGGTTTGGTTGACCATGGGAGTTGAGAATAGGAATCCTCCAGAACAACTGCCCATTGTCCTACAGGTAGGACTAAAAACATGATCATGAAATTAATGTGAAGCTGTCAAATATGACAGAGCTACAGTTAGGTCCATAAATATTTGGACAGAGACCACTTTTTTCTAATTTTGGTACTGTACATTTCCACAATGAATTTTAAATGAAACAACTCAGATGCAGTTGAAGTGCAGACTTTCAGCTTTAATTCAGTGAGTTGAACAAAAAGATTGCATAATAATGTGAGACAACTAAAGCTTTTTTAACACAATCCCTTTATTTCAGGGGCTCAAAAGTAATTGGACAAATTAAATAACTGGAAATAAAATGTTCATTTCTAATACTTGGTTGAAAACCCTTTGCTGGCAATGACAGCCTGAAGGCTTGGACATCATGGACATCACCAGATGCTGGGTTTCCTCCTTTTTAATGCTCTGCCAGGCCTTTACTGCAGCGGTTTTCAGTTGCTGTTTGTTTGTGGGCCTTTCTGTCCAAAGTTTAGTCTTCAACAAGTGAAATGCATGCTCAATTGGGTTAAGATCAGGTGACTGACTTGGCCATTCAAGAATTTTCCACTTCTTTGCTTTAATAAACTCCTGGGTTGCTTTGGCTGTATGTTTTGGGTCATTGTCCATCTGTATCATGAAACACCGCCCAATCAATTTGACTGCATTTAGCTGGATTTGAGCAGACATTATGTCTCTGGACACCTCAGAATTCACTCGGCTGCTTCTGTCCTGTGTCACATCATCAATAAACTCTAGTGTCCCAGTGCCACTGGCAGCCATGCACGCCCAAGCTATCACACTGACTCCACCGTGTTTTACAGATGATGTGGTATGCTTTGGATAATGAGCTGTTCCACGCCTTCTCCATACTTTTCTCTTGCCATCATTCTGGTAGAGGTTGATCTTGGTTTCATCTGTCCAAAGAATGTTTTTTCAGAACTGTGCTGGCTTTTTTAGATGTTCTTTAGCAAAGTCCAATCTAGCCTTTCTATTCTTGAGGCTTATGAGTGGCTTGCACCTTACAGCGCACCCTCTGTATTTACTTTCATGCAGTCTTCTCTTTATGGTAGACTTGGATATCAATACGCCTACCCCCTGGAGAGTGTTGTTCACTTTATTTGGCTTTTGTGAAAGGGTTTCTCTTCACCATGGAAATGATTCTGTGATCATCCGCCCTTGTTGTCTTCCGTGGACGTCAAGGTCTTTTTGCGTTGCTGAGTTCACCAGTGCTTGCTTGCTTTCTCAGGATGTACCAAACTGTAGATTTTGCCACTCGTAATATTGTAGCAATTTCTCGGATGGGTTTTTTCAGTTTTCGTAGCTTAAGGATGGCTTCTTTCACCTGCATGGAGAGCTCCTTTGACTGCATGTTATCTGTTCACAGCAAAATCTTCTACATGCAAGCACCACACCTCAAATCAACTCCAGGCCTTTTATCTGCTTAAGTGATAATGACATAACGACGGACTTGCCCACACCTGCCCATGAAATAGCCTTTGAGTCAATTGTCCAATTACTTTTGAGCCCCTGAAATGAAGGGATTGTGTTTAAAAAAATGTTTTAGTTGCCTCACATTTTTATGCAATCTTTTTGTTCAACCCACTGAATTAAAGCTGACAGTCTGCACTTCAACTGCATCTGAGTTGTTTCATTTAAAATTCATTGTGGTAATGTACAGAACCAAAATTAGAAAAAAGTTGTCTTTATCCAAATATTTATGGACCTAACTGTATTAGTGCAATGTGATTGCATTACACAAAGTTGGATGTTGTTATTAAATTGCTTTTAAGGCCAGGGAAAGTTAGATTAGGACTGGAAAACTGTCGTTTGGGGGGACAACAGTGATATTTGGAGAGAGGCTTCATGTGAATCAGTGAGATCTCTGCCATAGATGAGCACAGGACATTGATGTTCGTACTTAGCGGTCAGATTTGAATCCAAGAGGGATACTGGACAATGAATTTGCAAATAAAGTGACAATCCCAGATGGGGTTAAATTTATTAGTGACCATATCCATGTCAGGAAAAGGGACATGAGGTATTGAGGTGAGTGCTAAATGATCAGACTTGGGTTGTTTATGTTAGAATAAAAAGAGAAAATGCAAGCCGCTGAAAATACATTTGAGAAACCAGGCTTGGGTTGCAAAAAGTACTGAATATTGACAGTAATTAAAGGCATTAATGATATGCAGTCCAGTTTATTTCTTGTTAACAAGCTTGGCCACCCAAACACATTCACAAATGCAGTTAAAGCAAAAAAACAAAATGAAACAAAAATGTATGCATGTATACATTACGTTAAGATCACTAAGAACTCCAATCTGCCTAGATCTGAGAGAAACTGAACCCGTGGGAATCCATGGCCCTGTGTAAAAGGCAGTTCAAGGTCTGTATCTCTTACTTAGGAGAGTTGGAACATGTTCTTAATAATGTTGCCAAAAGTCTGATGGAAAAGCTGAGAAAATGTGAAAACTGTAATAGTCTATCACAGTGATATGATCAGTAATGATATGAGCAGAAGCCTTAACATGAGTGTGCTGTACTAAATTAATTAGTTTTCGGACTTGATTTAAATGCTGATATCAGCGGAAAATTTCATTTTTGGTAGGCAAAGTTTAGTGTCCTGTAGCTGAAGGCTCAGACTCTTCTAGTAGTTTTAATTACCCTTAGTATTTTAATGAGGACAAGATATTACAATCACACAAATGTATGTGTGAAACATCAACCTGAATTTAGAACTGATTAGCCAAACATTGGGGCAGAAAGATGAGAATTTGCTAGCCAGATTCTGACAAAAAAAGGACTGTGGGAAATGAGACTAGTTGTGCGTGATCAGTGTCCCAAGAGGCAGTCAGGTCCATAAATTTAATTCAGAGTGACCAGATGTGTCAGGTGTATTATTGCTTATTGACAGCACTTGGGCCAGATCGCAAACAGCACATTTTTTGTTGTCTTAAGTGATCAGGTTCAAGTTGAAGAGAAGAAAGGAACAGTATGATTACAGATGAGTTTCCAGTTTCTGTCCAGAGAAGTTAATGGATCTACGATTACTGTAGTGACCAGCCATGAATTACTGAAAGACTTAGGACAGAAATTAACAAATCACTGGATGAGTTAATTAATTTGGTACATAATAACCACTGAGAGAACTTCTTTTATCTAGCAGTTTTATTTGTGGGTTGTGTCCATCCGAGTTTGGGTGGCTTATGTTGTGCTTGAAATGCATCTGGACAGAAGCTTTTATCTGGTGCCTGCCTTCACTGTTACAGCAACCACCCCCCCCCCCCCAAAAAAAAACATACACATACACCCAAGGCAGAGCGCCCAGCAGCTGTCCTTCTCCAGATGGTACTACTGCTCTCATGCCAATGTAACTGAGGATTAATGAGACGCTCACGACTTTTTTTTTTTTCTTCTTCTCCACAACTGACTGACTGCCTGGCTGCAGGTTGCTGTTTTTATTTAAGAGAAGCCTGTTGTCACTATTGCTTGCAGCATTCCTGCACATACTGTACACCTAGGATGTAGTGTTACAGCAGTCATGATGTGGCTCATTCTTTGGTCTGCAGTTCACTGAATCTGTTGGATGAATATTTGTCAAAATTAATCCTTTGATAAGGAGCTTGAGGAGCGGAGATGGATGCAGCACAGTCAGCAGATTAAAAGGGGCTTAAGGTTGAACGATTCTCTGGGTGGGTGGGGTTTTAAATTGGTAGGACAGTTGTGTGTGTGTGCATGTGTACACGCTCATTTGAGTGTATGTGCATGAAAAACATGGGATGTAAAGGCAAAGTGGCCTATTCTCCACTGGGACTAAGCTCTTTGCTAGCTTAAAAGTAATGTCTCCCTTTTAGATACCATCAACATCGTTCCCAACTCTATGTACATTTAAAGCATTATTTTTATTTCTTTCTTCTACAGGTCCTGCTGAGCCAAGTTCACCGCCTTCGAGCATTAGACCTGCTTGGTCGCTTCTTGGATCTAGGGCCCTGGGCCGTCAGTCTGGTAAACTGCTTCTTTTTGTGTTCAGTCCCTAGTCTACAGCTGATGTAAATATAAGCTGAACTCGCAGTGTATTCCCCCACAGGCTCTCAGTGTTGGGATCTTCCCTTACGTTCTCAAACTCCTGCAGAGTTCAGCACGGGAACTGCGACCACTGCTTGTTTTCATCTGGGCCAAAATCCTGGCTGTGGACAGCGTGAGTATTCAGTATGTTCCTCCCCAGATGTGCCTGTCATTCTCCAGAGCATGAGATACATTTCCTGTCTCAATAAGTCATCATGACCATCACCTGTGTTACTCCATTTTCCAAATACACAGTTGGTCAAACACTACTGTCTTCTCCCATATCCACAATTTGAGGTGTTTCAGTTGTCTGCAAAGCTACTTTCCCACCCCTGGTTTTCTGTCTTGCTTAGCAGTTCATGAACTTCCAGGATGTAAGACGTTTTAAATGTTAACTTTCTTTGTGTTCTACTCCTTCTCTTTGGCTTTCAAATTCACTACACCCCCACCAGAAATGGTGATACTGCAATAGCTGTCCTTAAAGAGTGACCAGTTGCAACATTAGATTTTGTAAATTGATAACTTTTTAGTGATTATATGTCTTAACTGGTTTTACGTTCTTTCTGTTCCCTTAAAATCTGCAGTCCTGCCAAGCAGACCTGGTGAAGGACAATGGACACAAGTACTTCTTGTCTGTCCTGGCTGACCCTTACATGCCAGTAAGTTGTGGCTGTTCTGGATGATGTTATCTTCTAAGGGCTGCTTCCACATCCAATCTCTTGGGTACATTTTTTCTTTACTTCACAGGCTGAGCACAGAACCATGGCAGCTTTCATCTTGGCAGTCATTGTCAACAGTTACAATACGGGGCAAGTAAGTCCAACCGTTTGGAAGTCTAGGGTGCTGAGTGACACTTAATCTTTTCATTCTGTACTAATGAGCTGTCTCCTTAGGAGGCCTGCCTGCAAGGAAATCTGATTGCTATCTGCCTAGAACAACTAAATGACCCACATCCCCTGTTACGGCAGTGGGTAGCAATCTGTCTTGGACGGATCTGGCAGAACTTTGACTCGGCCCGCTGGTGTGGTGTACGAGACAGTGCACATGAGAAGCTCTACAGCTTGCTTTCTGATCCCATTCCTGAGGTAAGAAGAGTCTACTATCTCTGTGGCCTAATTAATCTCATTTGGAAGACAAAATCACTGATTTTTGTCTTGACAGGTTCGCTGTGCTGCAGTTTTTGCTCTTGGCACCTTTGTGGGAAACTCTGGTGAGAGGACAGATCACTCAACTACAATTGACCACAATGTAGCTATGATGCTAGCACAACTTATCAATGATGGCAGTCCGGTGGTTCGCAAAGTGAGTCTCAAGTCAGCCTCTTGCTGCTTTCCTTTATTGCCTGTCTAAATGAATCCATCTTTTAACAAGTTGCCCAATATTCTTGGGTATCCTCTGTCAGTGGCTGACTACAGTGTTTTCCAATAGGAGCTGGTTGTGGCTCTGAGTCATCTAGTGGTCCAGTATGAGAGCAATTTTTGCACTGTGGCTCTCCAGTTTATGGAAGAGGAGCGCAGCTATGCTGTGCATTCACCAGCCAACAACACAGGTAGGTCTGGCTCTTCTTTCAATAGCTTCCATTTGTGAATAGCCCACTAATTTCTGTGCTTATTGCTTTTGTTCAGAGCCAGGAACCTTGACTCCTGTAAAGGACACGTCTGCCATTCCACGCCTGCGTTCGGTCAGCTCTTATGGGAACATCCGTGCTGCTGCCTCAGCTCGCAGCCTAAATAAGAGCCTTCAGAATCTGAACCTTAGCGATGAAGGTAAAGTCCTATTGCCTGTGGCAAGCTCAAAACATCTTTCAGTGTTTCTACCAGGCACAGTGTTTAGCCTGATCCTATTTTCTGCCCTAGACAGCACAAACCTACGCTTTCCCTCTCCAAAGAAAGAACATCATTCTCTGTGCCCTTCTTGGAAAGATGACAACCCACAGGGCTCTTTTAAATGAAGTACACCTAGTCCCTATTTGCTCACTTTAAAAGATACACCTCCACCTTAACGTACCTCCCCGTTTCCCACATTACCTCTCACAGATTACCTGCCAAGAACCTGAAACAGAAACCATTACTGATGGCTTTTTTTCCTTCTATCCTTCTCCACAGGAGTCCCTGTTGCCTTCTCTCCTGGCAACCTGAGTACAAGCAGCAGTGCCAGCAGTACACTGGGCAGCCCAGATAATGATGAGTACATTTTGTCCTTTGAGACCATAGACAAAATGAGGAGGGTTAGCTCTTACTCGTCTCTCAATTCCCTGATAGGTAAGTGTATAACTGACGACCACAGTGCCATCCTATGGCTCAATGATTTGTCATTGCAGATCAAGATGTGTCATACACCTGCTGAGCGTGCTTTTGCCTGGCCATCTGTGCAGTGTCGCTTGCCAGATTGGATAAAGCTGAGGGTCATGTGGTTGAGCTCTGTTACTTGCCTTGTACTGCTCTGGTGGCTGCCTCATTCATGCTACCCACCCTTAGATTTACTTGATCAGTAAGCTGTTCTTTACTGAAGCCACTGATGTGGGAGGAATTACTGTGTCATTTCCTTGTGTACTTGCTTAAGAACAGAAAGCAGCATGTTTTTTTAATGTAGTTGTCCAGATTGAGCCACTACACTTTCACTGGAAATCATATTTCTAACAGTGAAAGGATACTCCTGTAAGTGCAAACCTCTTTGTAGAGTGTTCCAGAAGTCCAGCTTACGTTAAAAAGTTTGGTCTTTTTCAGTGGCTGTTTTATTGTTCTTTTAAACTTGGAAGCTGCAGTCCGTTAACAGGTTTCAGCTTTTTTAGGGGCATTAGGAGATGCTGCTGTATCATCAGTGCTCCCTTTAAGCACTGAGCATGTGCACTCAGAGTTTGGTAAGCCCTTCAGTTCTTTGTCACGGAGGATATCAATATTTCACACGTGCCACATCTGCATTTGCCATTGTAAGACTTCTAAATACCGAATGTTGTTTATTTTTACAATAACTTCACCTCTTTATTTGTTTAGTTTGAATTTACCAGACACAGCTGGAATGTAAAAGCACATAAAATATGAAAAGTACTGAGCACTCATACAGTGCATCCGGAAAGTATTCACAGCGCATCACATTTTCCACATTTTGTTATGTTATAGCCTTATTCCAAAATGGATTAAATTTATTTTTTTCCTCAGAATTCTACACACAACACCCCATAATGACAACGTGAAAACAATTTACTTGAGGTTTTTGCAAATTTATTAAAAATAAAAAAACTGAGAAATCACATAAGTACATGAGTATTCACAGCCTTTGCTCAATACTTTGTCGATGCACCTTTGGCAGCAATTACAGCCTCAAGTCTTTTTGAATATGATGCCACAAGCTTGGCACACCTATCCTTGGCCTGTTTCACCCATTCCTCTTTGAAGCACATCTCAAGCGCCATCTGGTTGGATGTGAAGTATTGGTGCACAGCCATTTTAAGATCTCTCCAGAGATGTTCAATCAGATTCAAGTCTGGGCTCTGGCTGGGCCACTCAAGGACATTCACAGAGTTGTCCTGAAGCCACTCCTTTGATATCTTGGCTGTGTGCTTAGGGTCGTTGTCCTGCTGAAAATTGAACCGTCGCCCCAGTCTGAGGTAAAGAGCACTCTGGAGCAGGTTTTCATCCAGGATGTCTCTGTACATTGCTGTAGTCATCTTTCCCTTTATCCTGACTAGTCTCCCAGTTCCTGCCGCTGAAAAACATCCCCACAGCATGATGCTGCCACCACAATGCTTCACTGTAGGGATGGTATTGGCCTGGTGATGAGCGGTGCTTGGTTTCCTCCAAATGCGACGTCTGGCATTCACATCAAAGAGTTCAATCTTTGTCTCATCAGACCAGAGAATTTTGTTTCTCATGGTCTGAGAGTCCTTCAGGTGCCTTTTAGCAAACTCCAGGCGGACTGCCATGTGCCTTTTACTAAGGAGTGGCTTCCGTCTGGCCACTCTACCATACAGGCCTGATTGGTGGATTGTTGCAGAGATGGTTGTCCTTCTGGAATGTTCTCCTCTCTCCACAGAGGACCTCTGGAGCTCTGACAGAGTGACCATTGGGTTCTTAGTCACCTCACTGACTAAGGCCCTTCTCCCCCGATTGCTCAGTTTAGATGGCTGGCCAGCTCTAGGAAGAGTCCTGGTGGTTTCGAACTTCTTCCACTTACGGATGATGGAGGCCACTGTGCTCATTGGGACCTTCAAAGCAGCAGAAATTTTTCTGTAACCTTCCCCAGATTTGTGCCTCGAGACAATCCTGTCTTGGAGGTCTACAGACAATTCCTTTGACTTCATGCTTGGTTTGTGCTCTGACATGAACTGTCAACTGTGGGACCTTATATAGACAGGTGTGTGCCTTTCCAAATCATGTCCAATCAACTGAATTTACCACAGGTGGACTCCAGTTAAGCTGCAGAAACATCTCAAAGATGATCATGGGAAACAGGATGCACCTGAGCTCAATTTTGAGCTCCATGGCAAAGGCTGTGAATACTTATGTACATGTGCTTTCTCAATTTTTTTATTTTTAATAAATTTGCAAAAATGTCAAGTAAACTTTTTTCACGTTGTCATTATGGGGTGTTGTGTGTAGAGTTCTGAGAAAAAAATGAATTTAATCCATTTTGGAATAAGTCTGTAACATAACAAAATGTGGAAAAAGTGATGCGCTGTGAATACTTTCCGGATGCACTGTAAGCGTCTAAAGTAGAAATGTGTGACTTAGACAGACCAGACATGGATGTTAGTTATGCTGCAACATGCAACACTCTACAGAAACTGCTGTATGACTAAGTAGTGCTATGTATGTTAATCAGCTATGTGGTGTATCTTAAAGAAGATTTGAAATTTAGCATGACTTTTTTCCATTTTTTTTCATAAACATTGGTTATGCAATCTGAGAGTCTGCATATCTAACATGCAGGTGATACAAATAAAAAAATAGAAACGTCCCTAAATTAATCTGTTTGAAACTACAATACAGACAAGTTTGTTGGGGTCATGCATTTTAATATCATATAACACATTAATCTTTGTATTCCAATGTTATTTATTTGAGATTGTTATTTTTGTAAAGACTTGCTGTAACACATTAATCTATGTATTGTAACGTAATTTATTTGAGATTATTTTTGTAAAGACTTGCTGTAGGTAGGTAAAATATTGCATCACTGATTTACAGTATGTCATAATTTATATTATTTTCCTTATAATATGGTAAAATTTACAGACCAAAATGTTATTTTATATATATATATAGTGAATGTTGGTAGAAATCATCTGATTTACCAATGTGTATTTCATTTTTATGTAGACAGCTGCTTTTTTTAATTATAGTATAGGAATACTTTTTATTTATTATTGTGCAGTTGTTGTTTTTGTTAGTTTACATTGTGTATCATTTTTCCTTAGTGTTGTAGATATATACACTTTACATCAGTAGTTTACACACTTTTACTGACATTTAGATTTTTGTTGATGTAGAAGCTAAAATTAATAAAAATCAGTTTGGACCCTTCTTCACTGTTATAACCAGTAATATTCATAAGAAATGCTATTGGATCATTTTTAGGAAAGTAATAAAAAATAAACAGTCTTTCCCTAGGTATCACAAGTATGCCCATTGTTTCTAATGGTAATAATAAGTTTAAATTTAACTAATTACATTCTGAATCATGTTTTAAGGTAATTTGGCTTCATCAGATATCTCCTGAAATGATTCTGATTGGCCAATAATAAAATCAGCTCTTACTGTAGGAGGTTCCTGAGGGTTTGTTTGTTGTATAGTGCAGCAATTACTATGGCACAGAATTGAATGATCTTGTTTAAATGTATAGATTAGGAGAAAGAAAAATTCAAAAGCATTGCATGTATCAGTGGTTCTCAAACTCCATCCTGGGTTGCAGGTTTTTTTTTTCCAGCCAAATACATTTTTCATTGGACTCTTAGCCTAATTAAGTGAGTCATTATTTCCCAGTTTCTGTGTTTTGGAGTCAATGTAGAAATTACAAAACTAAGTTTGGTAGATTTTTTATTAAAATGTAGCAGTTATATGGGGAATATGTAATTTTTTTAAATTAACAGTTTTTTCAACCTAATTTTCATTCTGCTTTTCCAATTGTTCTGGTTATTTAATTGATTATTTACTAATTAATGGGTCTGACACTGAAGTGATTGCAGCTTTCATCATCCTGGGTGTCTGCTATGCTGGTTGTTAATTGTCACTATTAGGTTTAAATGAAGGGAACAAAATGCACAGAAAAAGGGGAAATAATAGGAGAACAACAAAAGAGAGTTAAGCATTTATAGCTTTAGAAAAATAGTAATATCTATAAATGTCTTACAAATGTAAAAACCATACTGTTTTGTGTTTTTTTAAATGCAGAATAAGAGAAAAGTAAAAAAAGACCAGCTGATTAAATGAGATCAGTTGTTATAGATGATTATCATCAATTGTGAATCTGGTTGGAACAAAAACTTGCAGCCACGGGAGGCCCCCTGGACTGTGTTTGGGAACCACTGGCATATATCATGCAACATCATGAAGTACGTTATTAATGAGCAGAGACTCAGCATCAATAGAACATTACAAAAATCAGGATGTGTCTCTATTATAAAAAAAAAATCCTGGAATGGAAAAGCAGGGTGACGAGACGTGATCTTCACGGAAGACACTTAAAAGACCCGTGAGATGCAAACAATATCAAATAAGAGAGCACAGCCAGCAAGCACTCATTGTGTAAAGGCATGTAGCACACACAGATCCTGTGCTCTCAGCACATATAAAGTGTATAAAGACAATACGTTCTAGATGAAATGTCAACGACTAAGCAAAGAAGAAAGAGCAGCGTGGAGAAAAGAGACCCAAATGCGTTGGAGAGGAAAAAAGGCAGATAAGAGATTATGAAAGCATTGGAATTCGAAAGGCTCAAACAAACGATGGCACGATACGCATGCAGAGAAAGGTAAAGAATATGAAAGCAGTAAAATTCTAAAGTATTGTAGCGTCCCAGCCAGGTTGAAGCCTTTATTGTTTTAAGTGACTGTTAGGTCCGATTGAGGGAGGGCAGGTACAGCACGGAAGACTGATAGCGGGGTATTGATTGATATGGTAAGGGGGGGGGGGGGGGCCCCGGGGGATGAGAGATTGGACAGGGTGCTAGAAAGTTGTGTTTGGGGTTACGAAGTCGGTGATTGTTCAAGTAAAATTTTTGTGATACTTTATTACGTCGGTCGCTACAGTATCAAAAAAAAAGATAGTAAAGATCGCATTGACGCAAACAAAAGGAAATTATTCATCAGGACCAGGTGTAATTGAAAAAAATAGCAGGACAAAGCGAGGTCAGAAATAAAAGGCAAAGAGCAGAAAACAAAGTCTTTTCGCCTTTGCATCATTCAATGCACACAATAATGGACCATATGCTATGAGAATCTGTGGTCCCCCAACAGTTAAAGCAACGACAAGTTTAATTTCAAAGAAAACACAATTCGGTCAGGTGTATATTTATGATGACGGAGAAGCGATCACAACACGAAGTGGCAAAAAGGACACCGGCTGTACAGGCTTTTAAATGATCAATGCTGCCCCCCCCCTTCACAACGCGAGCAGCATTATACGTCCTGTGAGAAAGACATTTAACCACGCCCAGGGCTGGAAATAAAGGACAAGTATTGTTTTTACAATGTCACACGAGACAAGGCAGTGAGCCATCATTTAAAACAAGTCCACGGACATCTAACCTAGCAGTTGTTGGGTTGCTTTTGGCAGACACGCATCATGTGCTCACAGCTTTTAAAACGACATGCGACAAGCAGAACAGGCAGCTCGCCAGCAGCAGAAAGACAACAGATGATCCGACGGCATCTCCTTCACAATATGAGCAGCGTTATACGTCCTGCAATAAAGAGATGTAACCATGCCCGGGGCCAGAAAAAAAGGACAAGTATTTTTTTTACAAAAGGTTTTAAAGTAAAAGTGAAAATAATGCATATGTAACAATTCCCATGAAAATAACAATCACTTTAAATCGTATATCCGATAAACTAAGCATGGGGGGTGGGCGAGCGAAGCGAGCAGGGGGCGGAGCCCCCTAGTCTTTTTAAACTTCATGACCAGACAAGCAGAAGACTCTACCGGGAGCCTGCTAAGAGGCCAAACACAACCTAAAAGGAACTGGGGGAAATTTTGGCAATAAGCAGCATAATAAAACCATTTCATTTATTCTTCACAAGTCCAAGTTGTAAGGTAGGATAAAAAGTTGAAAGTAGTTTCTTACAATAAAAAAAAATGCTATTATAAATTTTACAAGAAGACGCAGTCATTCTTCGAAAACCATATGCAAAGACTTATTGTGTGCTGTGACAAAGTCAGAGCCCAGTTGCCTTAATTCCCACAGATGTGTTTGGCACCAGGCCAACCCAGCTCACCCCCCAATAGAACACAGCACCTGCTATGGGGCTACTGCTCCTCTCAAGGCAATAAGCTGTCATCAGGCCGCAGGCTGCATGACAAGGTGGTTAACACTTAGGGACTTCAAACCCTGAGGTTGTGGATTCAAATCCTGCTACTAACACTGTGTGACTATAGGTAGGTCATTTCACCTGCTTGTGCTCCTATTGGGAAAAACAAAAGAAATGTATGCAAGAGTATCTGAAATGTTGTAGGTTGCCTTACATAAATGTATCAGCCAAACATATAATGTATCTAAATCATCAGGATATCGGAAAGAATGAATAGCTTTAAACATCAGCATATTTTGGTGTAAAACCTACTATTCTCGACTGGAAGTATGAATGGATTAAAAAATAAGGAAAGAAAAGGAAGAGCTTTTAACCTGTGGGCCTGGCCAAGGAGGACAGTATTTGAGATTATCTTCTGTCTTGACTGATACGGTTAGCAGGACCTACCTAAATAGAAACAGAAACACTTTTGGGATAAGTTAAATGGATGTTATTTGAAGGATATGAACACGTATGTAGCCAAGACATGTAAAGTTTTTATTATAATACTAAATTATTTTCCTATTTTGTGCTTAATAGTTTCTTTACTAGATATTGGTAAATGTGACATGGTATATTCACATTATTTTCAGTAAGACAGCTGTCTTTCAATGCATATCTCATATTTATACAGTAAGAAAATACAGGAAATGCATGTGATTGTACTAAAGTAAATGTTTTATGTCATAAGATGTCTGAAAACGTATGCTATTATTTATAGAGATCTTTTAATTCTGACTGTGCCATTCAGTTAGACATAATGTAATGTAGTAGTATACTTTACAAGGACAATGGTGGCATTTCCCACTCTAAATTGTCACAAAGAGTCTTAACTTTTTACTTTGAAATCTAATGATGTCATACACCATTACGGATTTTACTTGAGTCAAATCCTAGAATGAGAATACAGACTTGTGTTTAATTAGGAAGGCTGCTTGCCCTCTACTAACTGCATGTACAGAGAAATAAAGCTGGAAAGCAAACAGAAATAAAATTCTTCCTGACACTGCAACATCAGCTCTCATTTTGTCATCATCATGCCAAAGGACAAATTGTCTCATAATAATTACAGGTAAAAATTAGTGATTAGAATATATACACCATCTTCTGCCAGCTATCAGTGTGATTGTAAATAGACTTTTCTTGATTTAGATGTAACCTCCAAAAAGGCATATTTGGCCAATCTTGCAAAATTTGACAATATCATTAATGGAATAGACATGGAAACTGTTTTTCTTTTTTTGTCTTCTCCTGCCAAATATCAGACACTGATGTTCTTCCACTTTTCTTCTTGAAGATTGCACAAAAATGAGACAAAACACTCTAAAAGTAACAGGAAGATGGTTTTTCAATGCTTGATCCCCTGCATTTACAGTCCAAGTCCGTGTTATCCCCAAAAGTGCAGTATCTGTCAGCTAATGCAATTAAGTGTGCATGTTGTGAAATTGTCTTGAAATGCACTCATTTTAGAAAAATGAATTTTTAGAATCATAATATTCAGAACCAGAGTATCCATAAAATGTCTAACACAGTGTTTCATGTATGCTGGTTACATTAACAACCATAAAACGTGAATGCATATCATTTTCTTGATGCACAGCCACAGCTCCATCCAGGTAGCACTCCCATGATAAGCTTGTCTGCGTAATATACACAATGAACTAACAGTTTTAACCAGTTACTTTAACACTATGTCAGAAAGCATGTTAACATAAGCCCTTGCTTACAGTCCAAGTTGAAACATAAAGCTATATAAGCTTGCGTACCATAAACTGTTATTAGTTAGACAGGAGACTTTCAGTATGAAACAGTGAGACTAAGTGTTTGCCGCCAGTAAGGTATGTTTGCTTATTTCATGCTGTAGGTTTTGCACTAGTAACATGAAATATTTTATCTTGCACAAATCACTTGTTAATTGTATTGCTGTTTAAGAATGTTGTTCACCTGTGGTCACAATGCACATTACTGTAGGTTAATTGACCATTCTTAAGTGTCCCAGTGTGATTGTGTATGTTGTGAGTATACCCTGAGATAGGTTGATTCCTTCTCTCCATCTGTTGCCATCAGGGTAGGCTCCAGCTCCCTATGACCCAACAGAGGGCTGGATTGAGATAAAGTATGATGTGATGTTATGTACATGTCTTTTTCCATAATCCTTCTTTCATGAATCCTGTGGTGGCATTTGATGATACTGCCATTTTGACTTATCTTTCCAGAGCTTGAAATGGATCCTTGGAGTAGATTTGCCCATCCTCAGCAATATAATCATATCTAGATGTATGTGGTCATCCTCTCAAATACTTATCACTTTCTTGTACCTGTGATGCATTGCAAGGTTTTTTTTTCATTTAGGACAAGTGAAATCTGGAACTAGATTTTTTATATACCTTAAGAAACCTATTAGTGTTTAA
>JANRMT010062846.1:26923136-26955472 GCA_026402145.1 Polypterus bichir lapradei | reverse complement strand
ATATATATAGATATATATATATATATATAGATATAGATATATATATATATATATATATAGATAGATATATATATATATATCTATATATCTATATATATATCTATATATATCTAAAATAGCATTAACTACATTAATATTTTTGTTAATTGTGATGTAGTGCCTCTAGATGAGTGTATCCCAAGCTCGGTCCCGTGGCCCCCTGTGGCCGCAGGTTTTTGTTCCAACCATTATTAGTGACAACAACTGATAGCCCTGGTCTCATTTAATTAGCTGGTATTATTTTTCTTCTATTTGACATTCAGAAAAGCACAGTGGTATGATTTTTAGATTTATAAGACATTTAGAAATATTTCTGCTTTTGCTATAGATTTAAATGCTTAACTCTCTTTTGTTGATTTCATTATATTTTGTCCTTTCTCTGTGCAATTTTTCCTCTTTGTTGTGTCTTATTAATGACAATTAAAAATAAGCAGAGCAGACATGCTGGCAAACAACACTGAATAATCAAAGGCTGCAAGTACTTTAGCATCAGACCCACTAATAAGTAAATAATGGATTAACTAAACTATTAGAACACCTAGAAAAGAAGAATGAAAATCAAGATGAAAACATTGTTAAACAGAAAAAAATACATTATTCCCATATAACTGCTTGGTACATATTAATATACAGTATATATATATATATATATATATATATATATATATATATATATATATATATATATATATTACCAAACTTAGTTTTCTAATTTCTATATTGTTCCCAAAACACAGAACTTGGGAAATAGCACTTCATTTAATTAGCCCAGGAGTCCAATTAAAAACAGAAGCGGGGTGGAACAAAAACCTGCAGCGACAGTGGGGGCCATAGGACCGAGTTTGGGAAACACTGCTCTAGATGAAATGGTTCAAAAGGAATTTGATTTACAGAGGCAAAACATTGTCAATACCTAATCAAATGAAAATGCTACAAAAGCACAATGTGTTGTAGTGCCATATTCTGACATGCATTTTAATTTTTTTTTTTTTATTTGTTGCATCAGTTTAACGCTCTTGTGAAAATAGAAGCAACGGCTTTGTACAAGTAATTTATCTTAGACTTTACCTTAATTGTTAGTGAATGTGAATGACAGGCAATCGCAAAATGTAAATGATAGTGTAAAGAACACGGACACAGAAGAAACACAGGTGTATTGCCTGTGTTATACAATAAACACTGCAGGTAACTGGACTACCTGATCAATAAGTTCTCAACTGCCAGCTGCTACACTAGCAATAATTTAACCTTTTTTTTTTTTTCCAACTCCATGTTTGCAAGTGTTCTAGTGGTAAAGTAAGTTCAATTCTTAATTATTAAGATTTTTTTATTAAGAATTCTACTTGCTAGTTCATATATTTGAAATGTAAATTTCACTTGCTTGTTTATCTGCTGAATTTAATGTTCAGTGTTATTGGTAATTTCCTCCTCCTTAATAAATTACTGAAAGGCCATGAGGGCATCAGCATTGTCCTCTCCAATTGGTCTGGATTGACGTGTTTAGAAAGCAATGTAAAGTAATTAGTAATGTGATTATTGTTTTTAGGAAGTAATAAGTAATGTAACCCTGTTACAATTTGAAAGAAGTAATTAGTCATTTGTAAAGGATTACTTTCTCTAAATTACTACCCTGACACTGGCTGGGATTCACCCTGAAATGCAATCTTGTTGAATTGGTATTCAGCCTAGGAAAAATTAGTGGTTTCATTTCATGTAATGGTTAGTAAGACAATATACAAACTCAGTAAATTCCTAATCAGCTAGAATTCAGGTGGTAGAGAGGCTCGTACTACTTTGGGACTCAGACTGGAGAATATTTTAATCTGGGGTGAAATTTTTAAGGGGTGGTTTGTGTAGGGGGAAGCACAATAGTGCAGTGTTTAGTGCAACTGCTTCTTGAATCAGACAGCCTGAGGGTGTGTGCATGAATAATGTCTGAGATGGTCTGCCATCCTAGCTAGGGCTGAATTTTACCTTGCGTTCAATTTTGGGGAAAGTCCAGAGTAGAGTAACTAGGCTGATGTCTGTTATTGAGGGCTACGAGGAGAGAGTAGAGGAGCCAAACATTTTCAGTGTAAGCAAAATGAGATTTAAGGGTGACATGCTTGATATGTTAAAAATTATGAAGGAAATTGTTACAAGTTTTATCAGCTGTTAGTTTACCATGAGTTCTTCTGCAAGAAATTGGGAACACAAAGAGAGAGGTAAATTCTCCACAAATGTTAGTAGCATTTTTTCTCAGATAAAACCACAGACATAAGGAATAAGTCACTAAGTCATGTAGCAGATATTGGTATGCTGACAATATTCAAAACTCAACTTAATGTTATCTTTGCTGAGCAGAGTTTGATGAGCATGGTTGTACTGAATAGCCTGCTGTTTTGAATTAATGAGCATTGATGATCTTTGTAGGGCTCAATGGCCTGTTATCATGAAATTGTTTTAATGTTCAGTGCTGATGGGTGGTTGTCTCACAGTAAATTAGATCAAGTGGGCCAAGAATGTTATATTATGGCTTCAGTAGGATTGTCAATAGAGGGAAATTCCTAATTAACTGAGAGCAGTTCTGTTTGTGCAGAATTTTGACTGTCTCATATGTTGCTAACGTGTGTGGTTGCATTCAGTGATCGGTCAATGCCGTCTGAAGAGTAAATTCTTAGGTGGAATTCAACCTGTTAGGGTTGGCAGTTTTTTTTTCCCTAATTGGTTAAAAATCAAGAATGGGTTGAATTCTTCTGAAATAGAAATAAAATCCTGCAGTACTTCTCTATATTCCCTGCTTTGTGCCCCAATAAATGCAAGTTATCGCCAATTTACTAATAACCCAATTGTATTTCACTCACTCAGAATATGGAACCAATGTAGAAAGCATTTTAAGATGGAGAATCTTTTATTTGTGGCACCTCTGCATGAGAACCACCTTTTTAACCCTCGCAAACATATGCAGTTTTTAATATCTGGAAAACATTTGGGATTAAATTGCTTAGCGATCTTTATATAGACAACATCTTTGCATCCTATGAACAATTACATTCCAAATTTAATTTTCAAGCAGCACATTTCTTTCACTAACTTCAAATCAGAAACTTGGTGAAACAGAACCTGCCCAGTTTTCCCCATCTCCCACCTTCCTCTATGCTGGAAAAAATATTGCTCAGTCTCGAGGACTCAGACAGCATTTCTGCAATATATAAAAATATTTTACAGTCCCTCCCTTTCAAAGATTCAAGAGGACACTGGGAAAAAGATCTCTCACATAACATATCAGAAGGAAGGTGGAAGGTAGCAATGCAGAGAATTCATTCGAGCTCCATATGCGCAAAGCATACAATTATTCAACTCAAAATTATATATCGAGAACATCTGTCTCGCTTGAAATTGTCCAAAATGTTTCCAGGGCAAGATCCAACCTGCGAATGCTGCAATCAAGCTCCAGCCTCACTGGGTCACATGTTTTGTGCCTGCACCAAATTAACATCATTCTTGACAAATATTTTTAAGTGCCTTTCAGACAGCCTTGGTGTCACAATCCCTCCTGATCCACTAACAGCTGTGTTTGGTGTTCTTCCAGCTGGGCTTAAAGTGGAGAAGGACAAACAAACTGTGATTGCCTTCACTACACTATTGGCACGTAGACTTATTTTGCTAAACTGGAAGAATCCTAATTCTCCTCTTTTAAGTCAGTGGGTAACTGATGTTTTATATTATTTGAAATTGGAAAAAATCAAATTCTCACTTAGAGGATATGTGCAGAACTTTTTCAAAACCTGGCAGGATCAAATCAATAATATTTTAGAATAAGGTCTTAAAGCACAGAGGAAGTAGATTCTCTCCCCATTTCTTTTTCTTCTCCATTTATCTGTATCCGTCTAATAAACTCATCAGTTTATTCATTTTTAGTATCTTTAAGTTTTAGTCCATTGGCCATGCTCTCTTTCTCAGGGGTGGGGGTTGATTTGTTTTCAATCCTATTTTTTTGTAAAAATTGATCATTTATATGGAATGATTACAATAAAATCAAAAAAAAAATCAAGAATGGGTTGAATTCTTAATGAGGTTGAAATTCATATGAGGAAGACTATGTAAAAAACTTCCTGATCAAGTAGGATTCAGACTAACAATTCTGATCAAGTGGGATGGGGATGGGTTAATTACTAATGAGGTAGGATGTAGGTGGGTTATTTGTGATTGCCTTTCACTGGTGAAATTTAAAATGGGAAGTGGTGACAACCTTGTAAAAGATTGTTTTTAATCTGTTTTCAGGTGTTTCTTTCAACAGTGTGTACACTCAAATATGGAGGGTGCTGCTTCACCTCGCAGCTGACCCTTTTCCAGAGGTGTCAGACCTGGCCATGAAGGTCCTTAATAGCATTGCCTACAAGGTAAGATTATGGTCCTTTCTCTAGTTAATGTCTGGTAGCTGCCATGCAGCTCACTCCATCTTCTTCACTGACACCCACTGACTTTGATGGAGGTGACCTGGCACTTGAAAGTAGATGTCATTAGCTGCTGACTATTCCATATGGTGGCTCTTACTAAATGCTGCATCTGTCTCAGGTTCAATTTATTTAGTCCTGCAGCTCTGCTTAGCTAGCCCCTGGTTAGCTCCCGTTAGTTCTGCATGGATAATGGATTGTACTAGTAGAAGGCACTGAGTGGACAGATGTTAATGAACAAATCTCAATGAAAGCATTGCAGGGAGTTCTCTAAATAATTTGTCGGTGCTGTGGTCAGCCTTAATACTCATCACCCTTTGTATGAATGTTGCCTATAAATTCAGTGTGATAGCTAGACGTCCATTGTTATAGTTTCTCATCTTTCATGTCTTTGCTTCCAAATCAGGCAACAATGAACGCCCGTCCTCAAAGGATACTGGACTCTGGCTCCCTCACCCAGTCTGCTCCAGCCAGTCCAACCAGTAAGGGAACACACATTCACCAGGTGGGGTGAGTTTTCTCCACTTGAGTCATAGTGGCATCTGTTGGCATGTTGGTGCACTAGTCCACTTCCAGTGAACCTGCTGATTGAATGCTAATTCTGTCTAATTCTTCCTTTCACTTTTTACAGAGGCTCTCCACCAATGCCCAGCACCAGCAGTTCCAGCCTGACTAATGAAGTACCGAAGCCCCCTGGGAGGGAGCTCCCCTGTGTCAGGCCGGCATACACGCCCCCAGTGGGAGGGCAAGCACCACATTCTCACCAGTTTCCTAGGACACGCAAAATGTTTGATAAAGGCCCAGATCAGGTAGAAGTGAATTGCTGGAATGCTTTCTCTATCCCGCTGCCAGTAGCAAGCTTACCCCGCCGTGTTGTGTCATTTCAGATGGCTGATGATAATGAGGAGGGAGTTGGACACCGGAACTTCATCACAGCAGCTATGCACACGGGTCTGTGTGACTGGAGTGCCAAATACTTTGCACAGCCTGTCATGAAGGTGAGAGGGAACTACTTCAGGTTCATCAATTAGTGAACTGAAAATGCAAGTGTGTGAGTGAACATGTATGCATGCATGCTAATCCCCCATAGTCCATCTGTATCTTATGTGTGTACCAAACTAAGTTTCTTTGTCTGCTGGTATCTTATGTTTGTGATTGTAAACTGAGCCACACTGCCTCCTTGGTCTGTGCAGTCAGTGTTCCCTTGTGGTGTATGCAGTGTGTATAGATGTGCATGCTTTGTGTCCATTCACACTTAATCCTTGATTTATATGATTGTCTTTGACAACTGCACATGGTCATGCATGGTGCAACTTGTGGCCAATGTCTTACATATGCATATTTATATTGAGCTTCAAATTTGGTCTTTTCTACTTATTTATATAGGGACTCTTACAGCGTTTTCACAGCTAGTTCGTTTGGTGTGGGTTTTTCACAATCTGGTGCAATTTCCCCAAAAGTCTGGTTGATTTAGGTAGATTTGAATACACCAACTGCACTCTGGTGCAGACCAAAAGAATTGGACCAAGATTCTTTGGAAAGGGTGATCTTGATGCGATACCAGTCAAACCCTGGAACAGTTTGCATGAAGTATGAATGTGATCTAACAAGGGACCAATCTAATTGTAGCAAATACTGTGCATTATGTGTAAAATTGTGCATGCTGAGATAGTCAAGCTAAGCGACTGCAGTCCTCGGTTAGACAAGTACATTCACAGCATAATGAGATGAGGGTTAACATGGAGCGTTAAAAATAAAAGGGGTAAATATGCACATAGGTACAAATCATGCACAATTTTAGATAAAACAACTTGAAAGATTACCTGTCAATCAGAGCAAGTCTGGGTATCTAAGGTATCTGATACATGGGTTTTGCGCACATAATCGTACAGCAGTTGACAAAGGAAAAAATGTAAATTAATTTTCGGTCAGGTTGATAAAAACACATACAGAGGTCAGAAACAAACAACAGTACCCTGTGAGACCGATGATCAAGCCCCCTAATACTACAGCATGAAAGCACATTTGGGGTATACTCTCAATGCAATCGTTTTTAGTGTATGATGTGAATACACTCATTTTTACATGTATAGTAAATGTTAATTAAACAGTCCTAAAGGAACACTAATAACAAATAGCTATAGGAGTTATGATAGTAGATGCGATAACATAAATTGACTTTACGTTCATATGATGGCTACTGGGGAGTAAATACACAACATCATATAGTTAAATGAAACTCATATGTCTGCTGTCATAAAACTAAAGCACATTAGTGGATGCTCTCAACAGAGTGTGCTGCCTTTTGTACACTAACCCACTTACAACATGGCCTTTGCAGACCACACATAATAGCACACACATTTCAAGTATTTTTCCAGTTATTTGATAATAACCATTTTGCTCATAGAACCATGTTTGGTAAATACACAAAATAATTATGGAAAATGTGGTGGTGAACAAACACAATTGTTTTCAACTCTCAAAGATTGTCCTGAGGGAAAAGTAAAATTTTCCCTAATGATAGAAGTCCAAGATACGGCCACAGGATGTTTATTGATATATTTCGTTCGCTTGAAAGTTTGCAGTGCAATACACAACCAAACTGACTGGAAAGTTAAACAAGTAACACATCATCCCAATGGACTATGAGTATGAAACCTCCTTTAGTACTCTATGTCTCCAATGCATATGTGCTAGGTACCCCACATACATTTGTGTGCATATAGTGTGTCTCAACTGGATCCAGATGAAACTATATTGTGTTTGTGCATGTGCAGAGGCCCCCAGAGTTTCCTCTGTGTGTCTTTAAATGAAAATGAACCAGCTCATTGAGCCTGCTCTTTTTGAAGATGAAGCTTATCCTGTGACGCTGTCTCTGTTGTCAGATTCCAGAGGAGCACGATGTTGAGAGTCAGGTGCGCAAAGAGAGAGAGTGGCGATTCCTCCGTAATGCACGTGTGCGGCGCCAGAGCCAGCGCATCATACAAAGAGGTAAGAGGGTAGCTTGTAATTTGATATTCACATAGATGATCTCTGTGTCAGGATAGTGCTGCACAGTGTTCATTTGTGCTAATAATGCAAATAACCACAGCTCCAGCAAATAAAGGCCATTTCTTGCCATTTTTAAATAGGTGTCACGCGGTTGGATGACCAGATTTTTATCAATAGGAACCCCGGAGTTCCTTCAGTGGTCAAGTTCCACCCTTTTAGCCCTTGTATTGCTGTGGCAGATAAAGACAGCATCTGGTGAGTTGTTTGCTACTCATTAAGTAATTTAGGGTGTCACACACAGGCTTCCTAAAATGTGCTTCCTTGTTCCTAACAGCTTCTGGGACTGGGAAAAGGGTGAGAAGTTGGACTATTTCTACAATGGAAACCCCCGCTATACAAGGATTACAGCAATGGAGTACTTGAATAGCCATGACTGTTCCTTACTGCTCACAGCAACAGGTAAGCCTATAGCATCTCTGGAGCTTACATTGCACCTCTGCCCTACCTTACTTTGTTTGAAATACCGCTTACAAAACACAGTTTTCCAAACCTCCTGATGACTCCTAGTTTCTGCCTCATTGCTATTACACTCCTAGCAGCAAACATATGTTTGCCTATTAGTCTTCTTTACAGCTTTACCTGAAAGTGCAGAGGAAGAATTGAAACTACATAATAGTCAACCTACAACACACTAATAAAAGCATGCCGGATAACACAGTGCTGGAAAAAAACGACTTGGTTACAAATGCAGGTAGGAAAAATGTGCGCAGCTGCAAATACACAGAGATAGTAGAGGGTCACTGTGCAATCTACAGAGCCTTGAAGAAAATATGTTAAACAAAATATATAACACAAAAAAAAAAAACAGAATATATAAATGGAGCCAAAACACAAAACCATCTAAATTCAAGTGTAACCATACTGTGACAGCCATTATCTTCTATGTTCTGTGAAATTTGTATTGCCATATTATATGTAATCCCTTGCTGAAAGTATCATTTGTATCAGCTTTAAGTTTTGTGCCTTGTGATGATGTGCTGTGATTACCTGGTCGTGCAGTGTTTCTGTCAGGATGCAGGGGATGAAGAACGAGTAGTAGTCAGCATAAGGAACCCTCCAGGTGGATTCCAGAAGTTAGACGGTGAAGCCAAAACTGTGAGGATCTAGAGATGGTAGGAGTGAGTTAAGAGAGACTGTGAGTAGAGTGGAGTATTTTTTGAGGCAGGCGTCAGGAGCCCCAGTGATTCACATTCAGGACAGAGGATTGTGATAAGTTTGCCATCGGTTGGCAAGTCTGAAACAGAGTACTGTCCATTATTATCCCAAGACCCTACTTTTCCCAGTGCTCATATGTGTATTCTGCCTCCCTCCTGTCTCATTGATTATTACAATTCTTTTCCTATAGAATCAGAGTTGTGCAAATCAAGTTAAGTCTAGCGTAATCACAACCTGCAACAGTTAATACTGATAATATGGACAGGTGTGCAAATAGACCATTTTTGCAAGAGATTCCACATAATGAAGTGTTGTACATTCCACAGTGTATTTTTTTTCTTTCATCTATATGATTTTGTGTTGCCACTCCATTTATGTATGGTGTTTCTCTTTATGTCATATATTTTGTTTGTGGTGCTGTAAATTGCACAGCATAATATACCCTTGTAGTAGCTGTGTGCTATTTTTCCTCTTTGCATTTGCCACTCAGTGCTCTTTTATCCAGTACGCTTTTGACATTGCACCCTACAGTGGCTATCTTTGTTAAAGGGTTCTAACTTTGGGTATTCTATGCCTGTGAGAAGGAATCCTTGGACACAACAACCTGTGTCCCATTAATTTGTCTGATAATTGGGTGCAGGCTGTAAGTGAGCACACTATCATCCCAGCCTAGAATTTCTAAAGATCACAATGTAACTTTGTCTTTTGTGCAGATGATGGTGCTCTCCGAGTATGGAAAAACTTTGCAGATCTGGAGAGGAATCCTGAGATGGTCACTGCCTGGCAGGGGCTCTCTGACATGCTACCCACTACTAGAGGTTGCTCCGTCTGTTAATACCTGTGCTTCTGGGTTGTAGACTAAGAGACTTGGAATGGATAGAGTTTTTTAAATGTTGACAAGTACATGAGGGAATGGGACTCCAGGCTCTTCTGGCTATCGTATTTGATCAAGCATTCGCATAAGGCCTGGGTTATCTGTGCTATATATATGCATGTGCTCTGAAAGTGTCACTCTTCCTCTCTCAAGCAGGTCTGGCTCGAAGAGTTTCTATCTATCTTGACCGCAGTAAGCAGGGAGGTAAGTATTTTGTAAGCTCCCTTAAGGGGATAAAGAAAAGGAGGCAGAGGTTCAAAGAGTGGAATCCGAGTCTAAATCTCAGAATGGATGATGACGTCAGTAGCCCACAGTGGGGTTCCCTAGTCTTGTATGAGTGACGCACTTTATAATTAATAATGCACAAGTTCCTCTTGATGAAAGAGAATTTGTGAGAGTGCCCGGGGGGAACACTGGTTTTTGCTTTGAGACCCAAGGTTGAGTAACGGGTGGGTGTAAAGAAGTTTGAATGCTGTTGTGTAATCCTAGGAGTTTGTTGTTGGGGAGATTGAGGTTCCCCTTGAGGAAAGATGTTTTGTGTTTAATGAAAAGGTCAAGACAAGCAGGTAATTTTCCAGACTGATGTTTTCTCTGCATGCAGGGGCAGGAATGGTGGTAGACTGGGAGCAAGAGACTGGTATGCTGATGACTTCGGGAGATGTGCGCATCATACGCATCTGGGACACAGAGAGAGAGATGAAGATTCAGGTAAGAAGGCATTATGTATGAGGCAGTGGTTCAGTAAAAGGGAAATCTGGTGCCATCTGTAGCACGTCAGAGTCACTTAGTCTAAGAGAGCAGATGCCTCTGCTGTCTCCTCAGGACATCCCAACGGGTGCAGATAGCTGTGTCACCAGCCTGTCTTGTGACTCCCAACATTCCCTCATAGCTGCAGGCTTGGGCGATGGCTCAGTGAGGGTCTACGACAGAAGGATGGGCCCAAGTGAATGGTACTTATGACTTTTGTCACCCCAATCAGTGTGCTGGTGTTGGGCATGGGGATGATTGCAGTGGACAACCTCTGACTTTTATGTGCTTTTGTGTTCCTGCAGCAGAGTCATGACCTATCGTGAGCACAGTGCCTGGGTAGTCAAGGCGCACCTACAGAGGCAGGTGGAGGGCAGCATCATCAGTGTCAGGTACACCCCAGTGTGCATGTCTGTCTACTGTGCGGTGTGAAAATATTTGCCTGCTTCTTGATATCCATTATTTTTCTGCATTTGTTACAGTAATTGGCTTCATATCTTTAAACAAAATGTCAAATTGGATAAAGGGAAGCAGACTAAAAAATAACACCATTTCTAAATTACTACCTAATATTTTTCTGTAAAAAAGTTATCCAACACTTATACTGCCATTGTGAAAAGCTAATTGCCCTCTTAGTTACTCACTCAAACAGCTGACCAAATTTAATTGATAATTAGACTTAGCTGAGTAAGCACAGCCAGACATGATTGCAGCCATCCGTGCGGAATCTAAAGCTCCCCATATATTGACTCTTACAATGAGAGTGAAGTCATCCCCACAAGGTTTCCTGAAGAACACCATTCCTCAGTCAAAGAAAATTCAAAAAGAGGTTAGGAAAAAAGTTGTTGAAACTTACCAGTCAGCAAACGGTTACAAAGCTATTTGTAAGGCTATGGAAAATCCACCACATCATGCCGACAGCCCTTATCTTCAGATGGGTAAGATTTGGAACAGTGGTATGTCTTTCCAGGAAAAGCCCAACCGTCAGAGTTACTCCAGTGGTACCTCTACCGTTCCTTTTGGGATTCTTAGCAGTTTCTTGAATAACGTCCAAAGAACTGCAGGGCTCTCTAGTCTCCGCTAAAGCTGGCATCATATTTCATGACTTCTATTTGGATGGATGTCAAACTTGACAACAGCAATTGCTGATCTCTTTACCTGCAAATATAAGATTGCACAACCATAAACTGTGGGAGATAACAATTTCAAACATCTAACACTCTCATTTTATGATAACAGCCAATAAAATGGTGCCCAATAGAGCTGGCTTTGCAAAAATGCTTTCCAGGTATGGTAAGTAGTGCTGTATTCTCTGAACTTATTTTTTTTCCTTCCATTCTCTTGTGGTACATAAAACATGAGACATCAGACAGACAAGCCTCTCTTCTGTTTGCAAGGTCCAAAAACTCACATTTTTTATTCCTCATGCCTGCATTGTATGTATAGTTAATGCTCATTATTTGCCTGTTGGTGTTACGTTCCTGACAAAACTTTTGGATACTGTAGCATTCATCTTATTGAGAAAAATGGGGTTAGTTTCTGGGGGTGAGGAGTGGGATGTGGTTTGGGTGAGGTTGTGTGGACACACGTGCTGTCCGCTCTCTCCCCTTGAGGTAAGATAATAGCCCTTCCACTGCTCCACCTACAGAAACCTTGTGATGACTTTTACTTCGTCTGTAGTCCAGTTGTATCATCTTCTAGGTCCTCTGATAGAGGCCACGAGTGATCGCAGCAGGATCAATCTGAGAAACCCACTACACCAAGCAATTGGTTGTAGCGACGAGTGGTGTACAGCCATGGCCATATGTTTTGAGAATGACACAAGTATTTTTTTTTTTTTACAAAGTTTGCTGCTTTAGTGTTTTTAGATCTTTTTGTCAGATGTTTCTATGGTATACTGAAGTGTAATTACAAGCATTTCAAGACTTTTATTGACAATTACATTAGCTAGATAGATACTTTATTAATCCCAAGGGGAAATTAAGTTTAGGCAAACAGTCAGTATTTGTAGTGTTGGCCCTTCTTTTTCAAGACCTCTGCAATTCGTCATGCTGTCAATCAAATTCTGGGCCAAGTCCTGACTGATGGCAACCCATTCTTGCATAATCAGTGCTTGGAGTTTGTCAGAGTTAGTGGGTTTTTGTTTGTCCACCCGCCTCTTGAGGATTGACCACAAGTCCTCAATAGGATTAAGGTCTGGGGAGTTTCCTGACCATGGATCCAAAGTTTCGATGTTTTGTGTCCCGAGCCTCTTAGTTATCACTTTTGCCTTATGGCACAGTGTTCTATCATGCTGGAAAAGGCATTGTTGGTCACCAAACTGTTCTTGATTGGTTGGGAGAAGTTGCTCTCAGAGGATGTTTTGGTCCCATTCTTTATTCATGGCTCGGGATCGGGGCACCGCCAGTGCAGAGCTTGCTCAGAAATGTCAGCAGGCAGGTGTGAGTGCATCTGCACGCATAGTGAGGTGAAGACTTTTGGAGGATGGCCTGGTGTCAAGATGGGCAGCCAAGAAAAACATCAGGGACAGCCTGATATTCTGCAAAAGGTACATGGATTGGACTGCTGAGGACTGAGGTAAAGGCTTTTTCTCTGTTGAATCCCCTTTCCAATTGTTTGAAGCATCCTGTGTCATTCCAACAGTAAATCATCCTGAGACGTGTGTGGGGTTGCTGCTCAGCTAAGGGAGTGGGCACACTCACAATTTTGCCTAAGAACACAGTCATGCATAAACAATGGTACCAAAACATCCTCAGAGAGCTACTTCTCCCTACCATCCAAGAACAGTTTGGTGATGAACAATGCCTTTTCCAGCATGATGGAGCACCGTGTTGTAAGGCAAAAGTGGCTCGGGGAACAAAACATCAAAGGTTTGGGTCCATGGCCAGGACACTCCCCAGAACTTAATCCTGTTGAAAACTTGTGGTCAATCCTAAAGAGGCGGGCGGACAAATAAAAACCCACAAGTTCCGACATACTCCAAGCATTGATCATACAAGAATGGGCTGCCATCAGTTTGTAACAGTTTGGCCCAGAAGTTGATTGACAGCATGCAAGAGGGAATTGCAGAGGTCTTGAAAAGGAACAGCCATCACTGCAAACACTGACTCTTTACATAAACTAAATGTAATTGTCAATAAAAGCCTTTGAAACTTATGAAATGCTTGTAATTATACTTCAGTATACCATAGAAACACCAGACAAAAAGATCTAAAAACACTGAAGCAGCAAACTTTGTAAAACCAATACTTACGTCATTCTCAAAACATTTGGCCACAACTGTATGAACAAAGAGCAGGTACTTAATCAGTACAAGCTCAAGACCCACACTTACTGGAAATTCCTTATAGATTGGGAACAATTGATTGTCCCAGTTCCCATCTTGAATAGGGTTCAATTACTTACCCACGCTTCTTGGCACTGGTCAGACACATTGTGATCCATTCAGTTTAGTATGCGGGCAGCCATGGACATCTAAGGGCATTACAGACCTGTTACTACTCAATCTCAAGTATTGCTCCTGTACAGTAGGCCTTTTGAAATTTTCTTTTTCTGCTATACATGGCCACAAATACAACCCCATGAAGTCCTTCTCCACCCCATCCTGTGGCCCGCAGCGAGGACCTTATACGTTAATATGCGCAATTAGACTATGGGCGTTGTCAGAACGGGTTACACTTTCATAACAGTGGATAAGTGAATCCGCGGGAACGGAACCCGCAGATAGCAAGGATTTTCGAGTGAGCAAACCGAAGCTGGCCCTATAATTTAAGGCAAATCGACCCTGTTTGATTTTGTTGGGGCAAATTGCAGACTGGTTGGACTCAGTCTTTGGAGATGTCAAACTGCACGACTGGATGTCATGGGAATGCAACATAACTACTCCCAACTCTCAAGATTATGTAAGTAAAGTCTGCAATTGAAAATCACTGTAAAAATTGTGCAGTGTGACAGGGTGTTATGGTCAGTGGCCATGGGAAAGAAACTGAGTGAAAACTGGGTTCATGGAAGAGTAGAAATTTGGAAACTTTTATACAGTATCAACATCAGTATTCATCTTACAATTGCAAAGAAACGGCTGGATAACCTCCAAGCCATTTGAAATAATGTTTTCTGGACAGATGAGAAAAAAGTACAACTATTTGAGTGATTTAAGTCCCAAAACATCTGGCGTAAAGCTAATACAGCATTCAACAGTAAGAATATCTTACCTACAACAGTGGCAGTGTGATGGTGTTAGGTGCTTTGCTGCCCCAGGACCTGAAATACTTGCCATGAAGGAACAATAAATTATGCACTTTACCAAAATGTTTTTAAGGAGTTTGTCTGGCTGTCTGTTTGTGACCTGAAGTTCAAATGGAATAAGGTTATGCAGCAGGACTGACACAAACCACAAAAGCAAATCTACAACTGAATGGCTCAGAAGAAATAAAGTTAAAAGTTTTGTAGTGGCCTACTTAAAGTCCTGACATGAACCCAAGAGAGATTCTGTATCAGGACGTGAAACAAATAGTTCAGACCTACCAGTGTGCCTGAATTGAAGCAGTTCTGCAAAGAAGAATGGCCTAAAAATTATAATTATTGCCAGTAATGGTGCTGCAACCAAGTATTGAAACTATGGCAGCAGTTACTTTTACCTATTGATGGTAGGGTTGTTCAATAAGCTTGTTTCTTGAATAAAGAAAGTATTGATTTTAAAAACTCGATTGTTCATTCATGGAGCTTTCCTCTAAATTGCATTTTGTCTAAAGATCTGAGACCACTGTGTTTATCTGTACATCTTCTGAGTTGGGTCTCTTCACTAATTGATGTGCTTTGGTCTAGTGTCAATGGAGATGTGCGATTCTTTGAACTAAGGATGCCCGACTCTGTTAACGTACTACAGACAGTGAAAGGTCTGACAGCATTAGATATCCACCCGCAAGCCAATCTTTTTGCCTGGTGAGTGGACTTGTAGTTTGGTGGGAGAATGCGGGCATTTTGCAGCTCACAGGGCTCTCACTTCCACATCTTGCTCATTTCCTTTAGTGGTTCCATGAACCAGTTCATTGCGGTGTACAACTCCACTGGTGATGTCATCAGTAACATCAAGTACTATGATGGCTTCATGGGCCAGCGCATTGGGGCCATTAGCTGCTTGGCCTTCCATCCATACTGGGTAAGTGTGTCATGTGGGAAAGGGCTGTTCTGTATTGAGATGATGGCCATTCTTAAAGCCTGTTTTTTCTGTCTACAGCCCCACTTGGCAGTTGGCAGCAACGACTACTACATGTCCATCTACTCTGCAGAGAAGAGGATGAGATAACAGAAGGGTTGGCAATTCTGTCCACTGAGGCGGCTGCTCCCCTCCTGTATGTGTATATAAGTGCTTATACAGATTAGAGACGCATCTTAGACATGCCTGGGATGTAATGTCTTTTTAAAATTTATTTGAGCTTTCAGGAAAGCCTGTATTTAAATATGTTCAACACTGACCTCCCCAACCCCCACCTGGCCAAGGATGGCTGCTATGAGCTTAAGACCACCTGCCAGGTGCTCGTTTGCTCTTCTCACTACACTGTCCTGCCTTGCAAGACAAGAGCAACAGCCCCCATTGAAGGATATGGAGGAAATCATCAATGGGAGCTTCTGTTCACTGAGACGCCACCATCAAATCTGGGGTCTGACTGATGGTCCTCCAAAATAACATTTGTAACATTCTGAGAAGAAAAATAAAATCTTCAGGTTTTCTCCACAATTCTGTTGTTTGTCTTTACATTTGTAGCCACAGCCAACATACACGCACTGACAGGTAGCTACTGAGTAATGGCTACCTGACATGCATGCTGACCTGTGGCTGTTCTCTCACACAAACACCTCTGCTGGCCTTTGGCTCTCTCTTGTCACACATGAACATTCACACAAACCTTCCCTGACAAACATGCACTCTGACTGGCAGTGCTGTGATGGGACACACAACACAGAATTTCAGGTTTCTGACACACACTTGACATTTCCTGTGCTACAGTACATGTGTGCACACACTGGCCTGAGTTGTGCACATACAGTGGAATGCAAAAGCTTGGGCCCCTTGCTTAAAATGTTTGTTATTGTGAATAGTTATGTTAGCAGAAGATGAACTGATTACCAAAGGGCATAAAGTTAAAGATGACATGTCTCTCTTCAGCATTTTATGAAAGATTAGTATATTGTTTTTATTTTGTACAATTATACATTGAAAAAAGGAAAGGAGCACCATGCAAAAAGTATGAGCACCTCAAAATATCTGAGGTCTCAAGATAACTTTTCCCAAGGTCTCTGAGCTTAATTAGTTCATTAGGGCTATGGCTTGTTCACAGTCACCATCAGGAAACCCTGGGTGATGCAAATGGCAAAGCTGCACATATTCTCGGGTTCCTCAAGCCTTGTCCTAATAATCAGCAGCCATTGCCTAGCACTCTGAAAAATAAAATGATTGATGCTCACAAAGCAAGAGAAGGCTACAAGAGGATAGCAAAACATTTTCAGATAGCTGCTTCCTCAGTTTGTAATGTTATAAAGAAGTAGTAATTAACAGGAATGGTGGAGGTCAAGTCGAGGTCTGGAAGACCAAGAAAACTTTATAAAAGAGCAGGATTGCTAGAAAGGTAAATACAAGTCCCCATTTGACTGCAAAAGACATTCAAGAAGATTTAGCAGAGTTTGGAGTGCAGCAACACCTGAACAAGTACGACTTTCATGGTAAGAGTCAGCAGAAGAAAACTTTTTCATAGCATCTAAACAAGCCTGATGCATTTTGGAAACAATTCTATGGACCGATGAAGTCAAAACAGAACTTTCTGACCACAACGTGCAAAGGTATGTTGGGAGACAAAAATGGTGCTGAATTCCAGGAAAAGAATATGTCTCCCAAATATTAAGCAAGGGGGTGGATCAATCAGGCTTTGGGCTTGTGTTGCAGCCAGTGGCACAAGGAACATGTCATGGTAAAGGGATGAATGGATTCAAATAAATACCGGCAAATTCTGGAAGCAAATGTCACACTAACTGTAAAAAAAAGTTGAAGTTAAAAGAAGAGAGGGTCCTGCAACAAGTTAATGATCTGAAACACACCTCAAAACCTACAATGGAATACCTCAAGAGGTGCATGCTGATGGTTTTGCCATTCCCCTCACAATCCCCTGACCTAAACATCATAGAAAATCTGGATGGATTTCAGAAGAGCAGGGCATGCAAGACAGCCCAAGAATCTTGCAGAATTGGAATCCTTTTGCAAGGACAAATGGACAAAAATACCCCAAGTAAGAAATGAAAGACTTATTTGGTATTTTGTACCTGTGAATAATGGAAATACAAATGTAATCTTGCTTAAAATATTAAAGAAATGTGTCATCTTTAACTTGATGCCTTTTGGTGATCAATTCATCTTCTGCTCACTTAACTACTCATAGTACTGGACATTTTAAGCAAGGGTTCCCAAACTTTTGCATGCCACTGTACAATGCAGCGGCACTGTGATGCACATGAAACCCACACTGACCCTGACATTATTGATAAGCATGTTTTAACACTGACTTGAGACTTTGACACACACTCATGGATATTGCTGCCTTTAGTTTTTCTGACTGATGTGCACATACATGCCCAATCACGGACCTGTGGCACTCGGACACACAATCAAACTGAGCTTGGTTCCCCGACAAATGCACACACTGAACTGTGGCTTTCTAACACACATGCATTCACACTGAGCTGCATCTCAGTTCCCTGACACATGCACTCTGACCTGTGCCTCGGACATATATTGTTCACTAATACAGGTCCCTACAGTTGTGTGTGTCTGATTATGTTCAACATGTACACAGTGAACTGTTCAGGGGCTCGGATTATCACTCATTGTGACCAGAAGGGCTCCTCACACCCACTCTGCAAATTTCTCCAATGATACCTCCGAGCTGTGGTCCAACAGTGCCCCCTAGTGTCCACTGCCTGCACACTTGTTTTAGAGTGTGAGGAAGGCGAAGTCCACCCCAGATGTATCCTACTCTCTCTCTCTCTCTCTCCCTATATCAGTGGCATTGGGGGCTACTATGATGCCCAGTAGTTGATTTCTTGGACCATGGAGCGCCCACGCCACCTGTGTTGTTAGTTCTGTTAATTATTTTGACATCCCCACTCTCGGGCTCCACCTGCCCAATAGAATGAGTTCCCCATCCTCCATTTTTCCTGTACGTCAGCAGTGAAGAGTGGGGCCGCTCGGGCTATGAGGCGGGGCCAGGGTGGACGACTGCCTAGATAATACATTGCAGTCTGGGAGCTCAGTGGAGCAAATTGCTGGTGTCGACATCCTGAGGAAAGCGGCCGCTTCCTGAAAACAAGCACAAAAGCCAAGAAAAATCTGAGGAACAGACACTCATCACCAGGGAGCCAAGCCTCCTGCAAATATATAACAAGTGGACCTCTTCAGGATGACTAGCCAAACCACTTGCTGTCTTCTACTTTTGACTCTCGTGAGATGTAAGTTGCCCATGAGATGCTCATCCTCACAATCCTCCAAAGGTTCAAATCCATCCTAACATAATGTTTTTTCTTTTTTTTTTCATTCGCAGGCAGCTGGACGGATAACAAGCATGGTGAGTGACTGAATGGGTGGTGGTCTATCCTGGTCTTACCATGGTCACAGCAGTTCACGCATTTCTCAGTTAGCATGGGCAGAGATGGCCAACACATTGGTGAGCATCTGGAAGAGTTACCCAGAATTGGCAGACCAGAGAGAAGGTTGTGTACTTGTTGGGCTTGTCTACACTGGCACGGCCTGTGCATTTATTATGGCTTAGTTCCAGGTGACCACCCAGTTCCTGTCCAGCACCTAGTACTGTGCAGACATAGGCGTCAGCCTCACACGGGCTCTAGGGCGGAAGTGCCCTTCACCGCCTTGCTGAACATAGGGGCTCACAGCCAAAGCTGAGGCAAGCATGTGTGGCCTGCATGTGGTCAGTAGTCACTTTTCTTTCTAATAGGCTTTTCTATCCTGCAGTTGTGAAACTTGTAGAGGCGACACTTACCTTCAGTCCTGATAAGGATGTAAAGTCTGGCACCACAGTCCACCTGAACTGTAACGCAAGGATCAGCACCATCTCCACAGATACACCGTCCCTCCAATACAGCTTCTTCAAGGACACCCATGTCACCTACGCAAAGAACTCCAGCAACAAGCTTGTGCATTACACCATTGAAAACGTACGGGCCTTCCACTCAGGGACATACCGCTGCGTAGTAAAAAGTGGGACCCAGAAGATAATAAGTGAATACCGCCAGCTCAATGTTACAGGTAAATCATTTTCTTGTGATCATATGCTGCAGCTTCAGTAACCTCTGGACTGCTCTCACACTCCTGCATTTTGACAGGTCTGCAGACACCTTTCCTCTCCCTCAGTACCGAAAAAATAACTGAGGGAGAGGAGGTCACCCTGAACTGCTCAGCTCCTAATGAAGAGGGCTCTTTGGACTTCACCTTTTTCATCAACTCCATACCCATAAAAGTCCCCCTGAGGTCCAGCACTTTTGCAGAAATGAACCACATCTTCAATCGAGAAACCAATGTCTCCTGCAAGTTTCAACTGGTCAGTCAGAAGGAGGACTCGCCCATCAGCAATGTCCAACGCATTCTCCTGTCAGGTAAGATGATGTTCTGGGGTTGACTAGAATAATGCAGTGTGGTCTAAATAAGAGAACATGAAGAATTTTCAGTGGCTGGCAGTTAACTGTCCTTGGCACTAGATTCCAATGAGTGCAGCACCTCAGCACATCCAAGGGCTTCAGGTGTTATCTGCTGTAATCAGCAGGTGCAACAGGACATTCACAGTCTTCAGATATCAGCATGCTGCTGCTACTGTCTTCAGCAGGTCCCTCTTGGGGCCTCAGTTGCTGATATGGAACAATGGTCATTGGGTACTAGTTGGCACATTCCCAAAGTACAGCTAAAGGATTTGGGCTCTGAGTAATGTGTGCCAATTAAAGTAACCCTGAACTGCATTCAGAACCTTATCTATTTAAACAGCACTCTATAAATGAGCTTATCATGAACAGAGGGCACGCAGGGCACCAGAATGTGCTAGTGAGTGTGCATTAAGTCTAGACTCAAGTACTTTTGAGTAACATATGCTATTCGGAGTAGACCCACAAAGATGTCCAGAACCTTCAACAAGTCTTGTTGGAAGTGTCATTGATCAGTGAGTGCCAACTGAGGCAACCCCCAAAGAATGTCTAGAGTCCTTGGTCACTCATGAGGAGTTGTCCTAGTCCGCATGTGCCATACCAATTAAAGAAACTTGTGCAGAAACACCCTGGTAGCATTTCCTGTTTACAGCAGCCACCCTCTATTAAGGCTCTCCTGTGGTTTCAGAATAGCTGTCTCTGTTTCTGTAAAATGCTATTAGCCCAACGTCCATCTTGTTACACTGACTGGACCGGCATCTTATCTTTTTACTTGATTTCTTTTATTCCCAGAGCTGCTGCCTAAGCCTATCATAATAGCACACCCAAGCCAGAATGTCACTGAAGGAGATCGAGTGACAATTGAGTGCCACTCCAATAGTTCCCTCCCTGATGTGGAGGTCCACCTGCAGAAAGACAGCAAGATCCTTTCCTTTCATAATATCAGGGCTTCCAGCTCTTTCATCGCTTTGTTTGATGAGAACCCTGAATACCTCTGTCAATCAGAAGCCAGGTCTGTGCGCAAATCCACTGAAATGCGACTCAATGTTCAAGGTGAGTGGGCTGATGGGTATACTGTACCTGCCGCACCCTGACATTCATAGTCTTCCCCAATGTAAGTGCTAGACTATGAGGCACAAGATGACATGACATTGAGTGTGACACATCATCTTCATTTATTTTTTTTGTGAAACGGTTCTCATGCATGTGCCAAGAGCCTTCAGAAGGCCATTACCTTGAAAGCCACAATAGAAGAAAAAAACAATTATTCCTCTATGATCGTGGCCTTGGCTGGGCTTGTGTGTCTATTTTTTTTCTACTCTTGCATTGGTAAGAAGCCAGCAAAGTTTTTACATCTAAATCCATGAATATGTAGGCAATTATTGACCACCTTACAATAAAACAAATTTAGATCTCCCTAAATGATGGTTGGCAGTACCTTGAAATAGTTGTTTGCACTGTTGACTCAGGAAAATGGATTCTGTTTCTGTTCCAGTTACTGGAGCTTGTGTGTGTGAAGTCAGCATGCTCTTTACACTTCTGCATTGGTTCTCTTTAGTTCCCTTCTTCATCTCAAAGATGTGCAAGTTAGGTTAATTGTGGGATATAATAGAATTTTCCTCTGTGCGTGCGTGCTTGTACACACGTTTTGATAGCATTTTATGGCCCTGTAAAGAAAAGGAAAAAAAAAGCTACTTCAGAAAATGCAGGTGCTGAAAAGCATATGCCAGTTCTGCAGTGGGTGAATGACATTAAAGCTGGTGATTGGTATGTGGTCATTCTGGATGTTGCTAATTGGCAGAAGGCACAATGACTTTTCATGTGCTTCATTGTAAATGCATTAAATATACAGAGTGTCTGTAAATAATGGGCAAATATTTTAGAAAACAATCTACAATCCAACTCTACAAAATGTGTACTTGCTCTAAACAGCACATCATTAATACATCAACCTCCTTCTAGGGCCTAAAGAAAGTTAGGACCAAATGAAGGGCAAACTATCAGAGCTTGAATGGTTGGCAGTGCCATGTGGTTTTTACTACTTGCATGGTGGATGAATTTCTGAATTTTTTCCAGGTTTCAGTGAAACCTGCTTGTTGGTATACATATGAACAATCCTTCCAAGATTACAAGGAAAGAAACACTTTGATGATAATGGTGGCTAGTTTTGTTATACAGTTGGTCATAACTACCTCCAAACAGACCTCAAGCAAATCTGTGGCAGCAGAATGAAGTAAAATGTTGCAGTGCATTTTTATGTATACAGGTAGTATTCCTTGTGAAAATGTTTCTTTTTTATAAACAGTTTGAAAACAGATTTTGAACTGCATATAAATCTATTTTTAATTAATTATTTACTAATTACATTGGGCTCGGGTAAAATACATATAGAGCCTGAATTATTATTTTTTTTTTACTTATTTCACTTATTTTTACGTATTTACATATACACCCTGTATTTTTTTCTGTTACTTATTTAATTTTTCTTTAACAGTTAAGGAGTCAAAAATAACAATCAGATATCAGCAGTGTTCTTGTCTTTCAGTCGGCATTTTGTCACAGTACTGATTTGTAACACAGATTGTGCTTTTTATTCTTTCCATGCATTCAGTTTCAAACTCAGATACTGCATTTGTAATATAAATTGTAACTGCTAGGTAATGACAGATTTTTTAGTTAAAGAAGAAGGACGTTTAGAGTGAAAGTAATGACAGTCAGTGCCTATAAAAAGTATTCACTCCCGTGGAAGTTTTCATATTTGTTAGTCAAGTGAACATAATAACATGTTTTACCACTGTTAATGCAAGTGCAAAGGTTTTTTCTAATAACCAATAATAATTTAAATATGCCTAATTAAGGAGTGATGTGACTGAAGGAATGACTGCTGAAAACTGGGCTTTGCAGCCATATTTGAATAATATATTAAAATTTGTAATTTCAAGCAGTGCTAACCCTTAGCAACACTGGTAATGTCTTGGCTGTTTTTTTTTAATTGTTTAATGCTATCTTGACTAATATCCATCCATTATCCAACCCACTATATCCTAACTACTGGGTCACGGGGGTCTGCTGGAGCCAATCCCAGCCAACACAGGGCGCAAGGCAGGAAACAAACTCCGGGCAGGGTGCCAGCCCACCGCAGGGTGTGCACACACACACACACACCCACCCACACCAAGGACAATTTAGGATTGCCAATGCACCTAACCTGCATGTCTTTGGACCGTGGGAGGAAACCCACGCAGACACGGGGAGAACATGCAAACTCCACGCAGCGAACCCAGGTCTCCTAACTGCGAGGCAGCAGCACTACCGACTGCACCACCGTGCTGCCCCTTGATTAATGTATATCAAAAACGTGAGCATTTTTGGATAATTCCAAACTTTTAAATGCTACTGTATGTTTGGGGACAGATAGAAGCTAATATGCATACTTGCCATAGACAATGACTGGCCATTGGCAGCAGGGACAGTAAAAGTGTGAGATTACAGTAATAACCACTGGGCAAAGCCTGAGTTCACTTAACGCAGACATGCCACTGATTATATACTGTTGGTGAAGAAGGGTGTTAACTGGTTGAGTGTGTGCATTTGTACACTGACCAGAGCTCTGTTCAGGGCTGTTTCCTGTCCTGTGCCCTTGCATAGGATGAGGCCAGAGTGAGAATACATTGGTATTCTAAGCATATTTCTTATTTCCCACCAATACTACAGAATTTTATTCAGCGCAAAACATAATTTTCCCTTTGAATAGAGTTACAGTATCAATACATTTTACACATATTTATACATCTTCAACTTAAATGTAATACACGTACCTTTAAAGTATTTATTATAAAGGTTTACGCTTCAGAAACAACCCTGCTGCTTGCTTATGTCAGACGTATTTTACAACATGTGCACATCGCCGCACTCAAAAAAAAATTTAATGGAGCGTCTGAAGCCTCATAACGGCGATGGACGGAACTCGGCGACTGAGTCCAACTGCGGAGTCGTGACTTTGAAACTCCCGAGTCGGGTGGCATGTCTGTCAAAACTGGGTTCGGCATTGGCCGCTTGCTATACAAGTGCCCTCCAGGCTGCGGCGTGACTAACAGCGCAAATAATCTCCGAGAGTGTTTGCTGCTTGTTGAGAAGACAGTCGTCTTATCGCATAACATGACTGTTTGACCTACAAAGGCGGAATGCATCGCGATATGAAACTTACTTTTATGTCTTCACTCTTAACACTGTAACAAACAAGTAGCTTTTCTCTTCACAACCATTAAATGTTAGAGACTCCGTTAGCACCTGTGGTTAATGCCTAAGTGAACGCCTTCAATGCGACCGTAGTGACGTAGAAGTCGTTGATTGGCTACAGCTTGTGTGCCCACCCCTCCTGCTCCTGACAAATCCTCTTCGCGCCGTTTTTAGCTGTTGATTTCGCAGTTAGGCCGGACTTATGTTTGCACGAAATTGAGTTGCTGCTCCACTGGGTAAACTGGTTGGAAAATTCAAGCTGTAATTTAAAAATTGGAGAATCTGAAAAGATAGTGGGTGCTGAATATGTGCAAAATGTATAGATGTATAAATTTTGCGAAGTTATAGCCTGTTGCTTGCGGAAACGCCGGACACAAGCAACATCGGACGTCTGCTACAGCGTTTCCCTGTCGGTGCGGTTCGTGAAAAACTCAGAAGTCAAATACTGTCATATCATATTAAGTCTATACGTTCGAAACTAAAATCAGATATCCGCCGTCCAAACTATTGTTAGTAAATGTGGACGCCAGAAACTCCAAGGGGTGGCATCATACAGGTTAGTAAATCCAGGCGCACGAAAATCACAGGAAGACCCTGCTCTGCGGCCTAATGTTAGTCATTCTGAGTGGTACAAGCTCTGCTCTGTTAAGAAACTTAAAAAGAGAATATCGGCACTTGACGTATTTCTAGGCACTGGTTGAACTAATACAAATAATACAGAATAAATACGTTTCTTTTTTTATATCATACACTTCCCCAGACCACGAAGATTTCCTCAGTCTTCTGTCTGTCCACAGGTCAAAAAGGTTGAAAATCGCTGGTCCTGTGACATTTTTTGAGAAAGAGATTAAAACCCACCTATTTCTGAGTTCTGAAACATAGTTAAAAAAACTGAATAAGATTTATAGGCATACATTTAGTTTTATTATGGTTAAAGTTTAGTACTGATTTGATAGCACAGAGTTGTCATTCCTACCTTAGTGCTCCAGGATCAATGTGGAGTTTGCATATTCTCCCAGTGCAATTTGTGGATTGAGTGTGTTTAACTGTGGGTAATAACACTTTTTAAATGCATCGGTAATATGTCATGTTTATCAAACAACTGCCATTTATGTGTTGTGAAACAAATAACATCTATCCTCAGCCTGAGTTCCTAAAAATTAAAGGTATAAACACTACCTACTGCGCCACCAGATCACACTGTTTCATAATGTCAATAGCAAATAACTAGATTAAAACTAAACACAAACTTTATTTATATTTTTTGTTGCTGGATTGCATGCATTGCATTGGTTGTGTGATTGTGCCCTGTAAAGGACTGGCATTACATAGTTCATGGTTTCTTTTTGCCATATGCTTGAAACTCCCTCTGACCATAAACTGGGCAGATTAAATGAACCTCTCAACACATACAGGATTAAATGTATACCTGAAACGTTTGTTCAGTTCCTGTCACCTGATTGCACGGTACACACATGCTTAATCCATCCCTCACTAGCCGTCGCTAGTGAAGAGGAGCACATGCATACATAATATTACACCAACCGCACCAAGCAATGTCTTTGTAAAACAGTGCAATACGTTTGCAAAATAATAGAATTCTTTTGGCAAAAATACACAAATTTTTTTTTTCTGAGTGGCAGGAATAAGCTTCCAGAGTATGTTGTTTTTGATGAGAGTGGTTTAGTTATCTATGATATTATTTTTGGCTATGGTCTTTTTACTCCTCCTGAGAAAATGTATGGACAGGACGGTGAGAGCATTTTCCTATTTTTGGAAAGACGTAAGTATAAAAGAATTAAAAGACCAGAGCTAGTGAGAGGAACAACAAAAAATGGAAGAAAAACATTCCTAATCTTCATAAATTAGCATTTTTGAAGTATACCACTGTAATAATGAATGAAGCAATAAATAAATAAGGGAAAAACAATGACAGTTATGATGAGATATCTGTTTGTAACAACACTAAGAGCAGTCAAACTATAAAGGCCAGTATTAAATTAACTGATCTGTCTAAAAGGGCTAAATCATTATAGATTGTGCAAAAATGATAAAGATGTATAAATGGGATAGGGGGAAATTTAGAAATATAGAAATAGCTAGTGAAATTTACAGAGAATGAAATGCCAGTTATAAGAGCTTTTCTATGCATACAAAGAGCCGGAGATGGACTGGAAGCAAGTAACACATAAAAACTAACAGCATGGCAGGTGGGGACAGAGGAGGCCTGACATAAGAAACAATTGTAAAAAGACTGAAAATGCCTGGTGGGAGTGTGCAGCAAGGAAGAAAATGAACTGCATGTGTTTGGGAGTGCAAAATAACATGAAAGATATGGGGAAAAGTGGAAGATGAGTGGAAACAATGATTCAACAGGCAAAAACATAACATGGGATAAATGTCTTGAAACAAATTACTTCTGCGGGAACTCAGCAATTAGATACACATGAAAGGCACAATATAATAGACGGCCAGTGAGAGAAATAATGAGAAAGGTGATAGAAAGAGAGAAAGAAACATCATTAATTCTGAAGGAAATTGCAGGGTTACAGCAGCAGACAAAAATGCACAAATATGCATATACAATAATAAGAAATGTCATAATCCTAAATATGCTAACATGGCATAAATACAAACATAACAAGAATTATCTATAAGTGTAGCTATTTGCTAAGTGTAAAGTGATTTCTTTTCCCCTCTCCTCTGTTGTCAACTGGCCATTGTTCAACAATTAATTAATAGACAGATATTGTTGGTCTCCATTTATGTTAATCAGTTTGTACTTTGTCTTCTACGTGTTTTAACAAATCTAAGCCTTTATGTGTACTAATTCTTTGTTTGGTAATTTGTAAAATTTATGCAGTATTTGTATTTTACCTGAGAACTTGTCACTGCACTCCATGCCTGCACTCAGTGAAGAGCACTACACAAAAATAAACTGAAGTAATTATTATTGCACATGCTTCTCAGTTACAGTATCGCCACACTGGATGTTATTGGCATGGTATGTTGCACATGGCATCACTGTCTTTTAAGATGTCTGCTAGACCAGCTCAGAACCCTAGAGAACACAAGGAACAGGATCTCCCGGGCCAAGGGGTGACTCATTATAGCGTCTGATGGTTGAGGGTAGAGATGACCTCACATATGGCGCTCCTCGGAGCAGCACAGTTGTCTCAATCTGCTACTGAATGTGCTCCTCTGTTTAGTCAAAATCCCATATGAGGGGTTGAGTGTCGTCGTCCAGGACAGTCAGCAGTTTGTTGTTCTTCGACTTCACGGTGAGTCCAGCCTGACTAATATGATTGAAGCAGCCTTTTTAATCAGATAATTTAGTGTTTTGGCATCACCTGCACTTAACGCCAGTTCCCCAATAGTAAAACGTGCTGAGCAATGCAGACTAGTAAAAATCATGTAAGAGTGGCCTGCAGACACCAAATAACCTCAGCCTCCTCAGGAAATAGAGGTGACTCTGGGCCTTCTTCATTACAGATGGTCTCTGTGTTGGCATCCCACTCCAGCCTGTCTTTCAGATGTACCCCAAGGTATTTGCTTGTCCTCACCACCTCCACTTCTTCATCGTCAATTAGAATCAGGGGGCTCAGTGGGGTCAACCCTGCTGAAGTCTACCATTATCTTCTTAGCTTTATTGATGTTGAGCTGTTGGTGGTCCAGTTTGCACTTTCAACAAAGTCCTTCACGAGTGCCCTGTATCCATTCTCTTATACTGTTGACTAATAGAGAAGATGGAAGTGTTGTGGCAAACAAGAAATAAACTAATATACAGCATAAGAGGATAATACTAGTGAATGGAATGCTTCAGAAAAAATATAGTCAAGGCAAAAGGATAATAAGAAAAAAGAAAACCTAAGAATTGGGAAGAGTTATGGCCTATAAAAGAGGGAGAGTTAGTTTACCTCGCAAAAGTAGGGTAAAACTTGTGGGAAAAACTATAAAATGTGAGGATTATGGTAAACATAATACCAGTGTGGAAGTAACTAAATAAAAAACCTAACTAAGGGTGTTATAAATACACATACACTCACTGGCCACTTTATTAGGTACACCTTACTAGTATCGGGTTGGATCCCCTTTTGCCCTCAGAACTGTCATAATTCTTTACGGCATTGATTCAACAAGGTGCTGGAAACATTCCTCAGGGCTTTTGGTCCATATTGATGTGATAGCATCACGCAGTTGCTGCAGATTTATCAGCTGCACACTCATGATGTGAATCTCCCGTTCCATCACTTACTAAAGGTGCTCTATTGGATTGAGAGCTGGTGACTGTGGAGGTCATTTGAGTCCAGTGAGCTCATTGTCATGCTCAAGAAACCAGTCTGAGATTATCTGAGCTTTGTGACATAGCGCGTTATCCTGCTGCCAGTATCCATCAGAAGATGAGTACACTGCAGTCATAAAGGGATAGACGTGGTCTGCAATATACTCAGGTGGTACTAAGTGGCTCAAAATGTGTAAAGAAAATATCATCAGCACCATTACACCACCACCACCAGCCTGAACCGTTGATAAAATGCAGGATAGATCCATGCTTTCATGTTGTTGGCGCCAAATTCTGATCCTACCATCCGAATGTCGCAGCAGAAATTGAGACTCATCAGACCAGGTTTTTCCAGTCTTCTGTTGTCCAATTCTGGTGAGCCTATGCGAATTGTAGCCTCAGTTGCCTGTTCTTAGTTGACATTAGTGGCACCCAGTGTTTTCTCCTGCTGCTGTAGCCCACCTGCTTCAAGGTTTGACGTGTCGTGTGTTCAGAGATGCTCTTCTGCATACCTTGTTTGTAATGCGTGGTCATTTGAGTTACTGTTGCCTTTCAATCAGCTCGAACCAGTCTGGCCATTCTGTTCTGACCTCTGGCATCAACAAGGCATTTTCGCCCAGAGAACTGCCACACACTGGATAATTTTTGTAAACCTTAGAGATGGTTGTGCGTGAAAATCCCAGTAGATTAGCAGTTTCTGAAACCCTCAGAGCAGCCTTATCTGGCACTATCAACCAGGCCACGTTCAAAGTCACTTCAGTCAGCTTTCTGATTCTTGGTTTGAATTTCAGTAGGTCATCTTGACAATGTCTACAGGCCACAATGCATTGAGGTGCTGCCATGTGATTGGCTGATTAGATATTTGTGGTAACCAGCAGTGGAACAGGTGTACCTAATAAAGTGGCCAGTGAGTGTATATTATGGTGTGACAAGAAGAGCAGACTCAACATGATCTTGGAAACTATTTCATTATTAATGGAATGAAGTGAGACCTAAACTGTTAATATCGGGTTTATAGTGATTGGTTTTATACAAAAATGTGCATTGCAGTGCAGAGTACATTTAAGCACTTACTGCTCAACTCAGCCTGTACACCTGAATTTATAACATTGCGCTTTACTTAAGTGAGTGTCAGAAACAAAAATGAAAAAGAACAGTGGGCACTGCAGTGCTTCCATGAGAATGTACTATGTGGGTAACGGTGCAGATATCCATTTTTTCCTATTAGTTTAATGTAAACACACCACGAGTAACATTTTCTTTATCACCACTGCATATCTCTCTATTATATAAAAAAAATCCTGGGATGAGACGAGACTTTTTCAGAGAGATACTTTCAAGTCCTGCAAGACGAAACTTTGTGCCAAGAGATTTAACCACACCTGGGGCCGAAAGTAAAAGACAAAGAGTAGATGAGAAAGTAGAATGTCATAAAGAATTCAAAAACGTTGGCGTGATATACATGCAGAGCAGGTTAGAGATAATGAAAGTACTAAAATTCGAAAGTCTCAAAAAAAATTATAGTAAACATCGCATTAGCGCAAACAAACGGAAATTATTACTCGATGAAATAACGGAACAGCGAAAAGAGATCGAATATATTGTTTGGATTTAAACTTTAAGTTGGAGACTTGTAGATCATCTAATTCGTGTTGCCATCAGGGAAAAGTAGTGTTTGTTCCCAATGAAGAGGCATATCCGTGAAAAATAAAAGATTTGTTGTTTGGTGAAAGTGAAATCCACATACGTGAGCGGCAGAGACGCAAAGTGATTGGCACTTAGCGCAGGCAGGATGGTTGGAGAGTGAAGTGAGCAGGGGGTGAAGCCCCCCAGTCAAGTAAAGGGAAAATACTTTTTTTTTTAAAAGATATAGCAGAGTGAACACTTGTAAGCTAAAAATCCATTTATTAATTCTCAAAGGGGCATGTTTGCTTTACCGCACTTTTTAAATGAATCTCATTTTTTACCTTTAAATCTGGCATGTATTACATTGGCAGAAACTAGGAGTGTATGAATGCATGTTGTGCTTTATATCAGTCTTATGGAAAACCCCTGGAATATTTGCACAGTTGCTTTCCTGCATATTCAGTTCCCTCCATATTGTTTGGGACAAAGATCCATTTTTCCCTGATTTCTCCTGCTGCTCTGCAGTTTAAAATTAATGACTTGGACATGTATGGCTGCCACAGTGCCTGGCACATTTATCTTCATTGATGATGGAACTGCTGACGGCAGTGACATGATGAAGTCTGAGGTGTAGAGAAACATCTGATCTGCTGAAGTTCCAGTAAATGCTTCCAAACTCACCAGACGGCACTTCATCCTACAACAAGATAAGAATCCAAACATATTGCTAAGGCAACACAGGAGTTTGTCAAAGCTAAAAAATGGAAAATTATTAAATGGCCAAGCCAGTCACGCTATTTTAATCCAATTGAGCAGGCCTTCCATATGCTGAAGAGGAAATGTAAGGGAAGAAGCCCCCAAAACAAGCAGAAGCTGAAGATGGCTGCATTAGAGAGTTGGCAGAGCATCACCAGAGAAAACCCTCAGCACCTTGTGGTGTCTATGAATTGCAGACTTCAAGCAGTCATTGCATGCGAGGGATATGCGACAAAGTCCTAAATATGATGGCTTTAATAGACCTGCCATTGCTGTGTCCAAACATTATGGTTTCCTGTAAAAAGGAGGGGACCACGTAGAAAAAGTGTTCTGTGACCAAAATGTATGCAAATCCCCTTAAATGAAAGTCTGCAATGTGCACTTTAATCATTTCTCAAATATTTAATTTGTAATTTTAATCTGTGGTGCAGAGGGGTTAATCAAGTAAAAATGTGTCTTTCTCCCAAACATTATGGAGGACACTGTAGTACAGTGTATGGATTGGTGTCTGCATTTAAGCAATAATGTATATATTCTGGTATGTTTGTTACTCTCCATATTAAAAAGCGCCTTCCATGGCTTCCTGCCGTGTACACTTTGAAGCTCAATTCATCTGTAGTAGCAGAGTCCCTAGGGAGACCACTCAAAATCAAGCAAATGTCACTCGTTTGTGGTTTGTTTTTTTTTTTTCTTTTCGTTTTCATTCCAGGTTAGATGAGGACAAATCAGCGTGAATCAGATACATCATGTTCAGGTGCATTGAATCTCAATCCAGCATCCTGGGTTCAAAGCCAAGCCTAATTGCTGGTTATGTGGAAAGTTTACCTGTTGTCTCCTGCATCTGCATTTATTTTTCCTCTGAGGTGTACACGTTAAATGTTAATCTGGCAATTCTGAACCTGGTACAGTACATGAAAATGTGATATTCTGTGTGTGTGTGTGTGTGTGTGTGTGTGCGCGCGTGCGCATATGTAGGCCCTGTGATTAACTCGCTGCCTATTCATTGCTGATTCCTGCTTTGTGCCAAGTGTTGCTTGGATAGGCTCCTTAACACCCAAGTGCGACTGTGAAATTGAATTAAGTGGTTTTGAAAATGTAATTTTGTTATTTATCTATTTTCCTTTACTACGATTTGCCAGGGCCCTTTACCACCTAGTAATAAATAAATGCTGCGAAAGACCCAGGCAGCTTGATGGCATTAGGAGGTCAAGACATGAAGGGATGGATGATCCATCACTGCAGCGCTGCAGGCTTAGAAACAGAATACTGCTGTGCAAAGTTTTAGAGTTTCACTCTGCATATTTTGTTATAACTAAATGAGTATTTATTTATTTAAAGAGCTTCTGAAAAAAGCCAAATTTCCCCCTGGGGACAAATATCTATCTATCTATCTATCTATCTATCTATCTATCTATCTATCTATCTATCTATC
>JANRMT010062846.1:26879097-26922736 GCA_026402145.1 Polypterus bichir lapradei | reverse complement strand
ATCTATCTATCTATCTATCTATCTATCTATCTATCTATCTATCTATCATTTATAGTACCTTACACATCTATCTATCTATCTATCTATCTATCTATCTATCTATCTATCTATCTATCTATCTATCTATCTATGTATTACAGTTCAAAAACGATAAATGTGATGCACTGGCTGCATTTTAGTCCCCCTTTGTACTGAAAAACTTTTCTTTTTCCAGTTTATATTGGCTGCCTGTTGTCACTTCTCAGGGAACTGGCCAGCAGGTCACGAATATCTTAGCCTCCATCATGCCCACTGTGCTGGTAGCCATTAACGGACTGACGAGACGTTACATCCAATTTTCATGTGGTGTGCACACATACATAAAACATAATATGTTTTTGTCAAAATAAAAGGAACATTGGCAATTCTCCTAACATAATCAAAGCACTTTACTGCACTCATATTGTAATAAGGGCACCTAGTGAGAATGGAGCACCTTTTGTTAACCAAAGGTTGTTGCCTTCTACTAATGCACAAGTCATCTGTGATCCCATGAGTTGCCTGAGTAGCGTTGTATCTCCGTGGTCTGTGTCAGCCCTTAGTTTAGACAGATGTGACGGTGCAGTACGCGCTGCTTGGCTTCCTGGTAAGAGAGCCTGCTGAACCCTCAGTCTTTCATATGGCCTGCACAATTCATTGTAACGGCAATCAGGGCATTACATGTGCCAGGTGATAGCGACGAACCCCTCAAACGCTGACACGTTACGCCTTTCCCTGACCTCCAGAACGCAGAGGAGTGGCGCTGTAATGCCGCGCATGATTTTGTTCCCCGAGTTGCGGAGGGAGCGGCCTGATATTCTTGAATGCAGGGGGTGGGGTCTCGGTGCGTCAGCGGCCAATGAAGTTCTGCAGCATCATGATTGCATATGCATGAGATTGAGCCGTGTGTTCCATATATGGCTGTTTCAGGGCGGTATTCGACGCGCATTTCTAACCTGTGTATTGCCTAGCAATGTATGTCTAGCAGGTTTTATAAATCTGATGGGGTTTTGTTTTGGCGTGCGCATATTTTCACGCTCGAATTCACGCAATGTTTTATAAATGAGGCCCCTGATCATTTAGACAGCAGGCTGTTTTAGTGAGGCTGTGTCTGATGGTGGTACAACCGTCAGTGCTGGCAGTTTAATTCAGTAAGAAACAGTAAGTATGGAGGATTATACTTTCTGAAGTTGCAGACTGATTACAATACCCTTTCACTACCAGAAGTTTTTAGAATGATGGTGAATTTATTTGAACCGTTTTAAGCACCTAACATACAGTATTCTGAAATTTATTAAAGAATTGAAAGCATACATTTTCATATTTCAGTATTCCTTAGGTTTCATGACATACGCTCGGTTCTGTTTCCGAACAGACATATCAGTCAACTGCCTACTGTCTATTTGAACGCTCGCGCTTTTCATGCTCTTAATCCTCTGCTTGCAGAAGCAGTTCTGGGTGGACAATGTCCCCGTAAGGGAGGTTCTGCACTCTGCAGTGGTATCCATCCATTTCTTAAATTCACTGAACCCAATTGTAGGATCGTAAGACGTAGACGGTCTGTCTGCACTGCGGGATGAAAGGCAGATGTGCGCTTAACCCTCGTGCCCACGGGCACCCATTCCTGCTGTGCCAATGTAGAGTGCAAGTCTGACGTTGGTATTGGGCTGAGCACCCTGCAGGGACAACCCTCTCATTTCATGATAAGCCTCCTGCCGTGCCCTCTCATGAATGTGAAATGTCCGGCCTTTGAGATCCTTTTTTTTTTCTTTCGAATTTCTGAGGTTGAATTATGAGAGTAACAATCAGTGGAATACAATTTCAGTTTAGAGATACGCAAACACTGCATTATGTAATAAGGTGACTTGCTGCAGAAAGTGACACTACCTGCATGTCTGGATGGACCTTTATTTGGCAGTACCGACAGTGTCACTTCTTCTTATGTTCACATTAACCCTGGCATACCTCACTAAGTGGCATTCATTTACAGGATAAGATAAGAAGGTTTAAGTTTGCAACGGTGACAGTTTCTCTAAATTATAAAATTATGTGAAATAAATGTAAATGATATAAAAAAAACTATTCCTCAAATAGCAACACAGCTGTGTTCTTTATTGTTTGGCGGGGCATACATGCCAATCTGTTTTCTGTGCTCTTTCATTTCACTTCATTGCAGAGATAGATTAACATATAAATAGATATGAAAGGCACTATATGATGTATAGATAGATAGATGTGAAAAGTATTATATGATAAATAGATAAATAAATACATAGATATGAAAGCCATTATATGATTGATTGATAGATAGATAGAATATGAAAGGCACTATATAATAGATAGATATGAAATGCATTACATGATTGATAGATATGAAAGGCACTATATAAAAGATATATAAATATGAAAGGCACTATATGATAGATATAAAAGGCATTATAAGATAGATAAATAGATATGAAATGCACTATATAACAAATAGCTAGATATGAAAGGCACTATATAATAGATATGAAAGGCACTATATTATAGATTGATAGATATAAAAGGCATTATAAGATAGATAAATAGATATGAAAGGCACTATTTAATAGATAGGTAGATAGATATGAAAGGCACTATATAACAAATAGATAGAATATGAAAGACACTTTATAATTCAGTGAAAGGCAACCTTTTTCGAGTTGCGGCGCACTAAGTCCAAAAATTTTCTTTCGCGGCGCACCTGAGGGACTGCCCATAAATAAAGTCGTGACGACACAATCTATGGACAATCTCCAATAAAAACAGTTAATTTTACAAGTTTGAAAGACATTTTATTAATAAAGGAATCAAAGGATAAATCTTAAATTAATGTGAACGTTGAGATTGTTTTTCAGCTCAGAGATTGACGCGAGGATGAATTTTCGAAAGACAGACGCGCATTTCCTTGTCGATCATTTGAAGTCTCTCGCGTTTCTTAGACTTCATTTCCGTAAGTGTTCCGTTATCTGTTTTTCCAACATAAAATATTTATTTTTTTAAACATTATCTTTTTATTCAACCAAAAGTTCAAAAACACTAGCAATTTTAAATATTTTACAAAAGTTTTCGCGGCGCACCGGTTGCCCGACAATGATGTAATTGATAGATATGAAAGGCACTATATGATAGATAGATAGATAGATTATTCGGGCATCCAGTAACACATCAATACACATCAATAAAATTTGATGAAAATTATTATAAAACAAAGGAGAACAAAACATAAATGAATAAATAAATAAAAAGTACAAATGGTCCATTGTTACAGTGTGGGAAGGTATAGTGGTGACCAGGTCGTGAATGACTTGTGTTTAAACCAGAGTTATCAAATCTCACATCTTGTAAAGCGTTCTCTTCTGCAGCGCACTGAGAGAAGATGACTGCCACGTCTACTTCTCTGCCCCACCATAATGTTGTGGAGAGGGTGACTGCTATTGTCAGGGATGGCCTGTACCTTTCTCCCCATACACCTTCCCTCTACAATTCCCAGTGAGGCCACAGTCCTACCCAGCACTGAGCCAGCCTCTTTGTGTTCTCATCTGTCATACTCCCTCCCCAGCACATGGCAGCAAAGAGGAGGACGCTGGCATTGACTGTCTGACAGAACAAAGACAGCACTTCACTACATACATTGAATGACCTGAGTCTTCTAAGGAAAAAGAGCCTACTCTGCACAGTCCTGTAGATCAGCGTTTCTTAACCTTTAATTATTTGCGACCCGAGTTTTCATAACAGTTTTAATTGCGCCCCTCCTAACATTTTTTTGAAATGTAGATGCATATTCTATTATACCTACTTAACTTTTATATACATTTATCGAACTCTATATTTATTGTTCTAGTATCAGAATGTAGTTTAAGTTAATTTGTTTTGGTTTCAACAGATGTTTTTTTTTCATATTTTTGATTCTTGTTTTCTTTTTTTCACATCTTCGTGCCCCCCTAGGGGGGTGAGAACCACTGCTGTAGAGGACATCTGTGTTCATGACTAGTAGTCCAGTGTGTCATCAAGGTGGACCCCTGGATATTTATTAAGTCCGCACCACCTCAATGCCCAACACCCCGGATATTAACAGACTGAAGGGGGAGCATAGACCTGTGGAAATCCCAGATCATCTCCTTGGTCTTCGTTGTGTTCAGGACCAGGCCGGCCTTATTGCTCCAGTCACTGAAAGCTTCAATCAAATCCCAATATTCCCCACACCACAATCGCTGTATCATCCGTGTACTTCTAAATGTGGTAAAAGTCTGACTTCTATTTAAAGTCTGTTGTGTACACTCACCTAAAGGATTATTAGGAGCACCATACTAATACGGTGTTTGACCCCCTTTCGCCTTCAGAACTGCCTTAATTCTACGTGGCATTGATTCAACAAGGTGCTGAAAGCATTCTTTAGAAATGTTGGCCCATATTGATAGGATAGCATCTTGCAGTTGATGGAGATTTGTGGGATGCACATCCAGGGCACGAAGCTCCCGTTCCACCACATCCCAAAGATGCTCTATTGGGTTGAGATCTGGTGACTGTGGGGACCATTTTAGTACAGTGAACTCATTGTCATGTTCAAGAAACCAATTTGAAATGATTCGAGCTTTGTGACATGGTGCATTATCCTGCTGGAAGTAGCCATCAGAGGATGGGTACATGGTGGTCATGAAGGGATGGACATGGTCAGAAACAATGCTCAGGTAGCCCGTGGCATTTAAACGATGCCCAATTGGCACTAAGGGGCCTAAAGTGTGCCAGGAAAACATCCCCCACACCATTACACCACCACCACCAGCCTGCACAGTGGTAACAAGACATGATGGATCCATGTTCTCATTCTGTTTACGCCAAATTCTGACTCTACCATTTGAATGTCTCAACAGAAATCGAGACTCATCAGACCAGGCAACATTTTTCCAGTCTTCAACTGTCCAATTTTGGTGAGCTCATGCAAATTGTAGCCTCTTTTTCCTATTTGTAGTGGAGATGAGTGGTACCCGGTGGGGTCTTCTGCTGTTGTAGCCCATCCGCCTCAAGGTTGTGCGTGTTGTGGCTTCACAAATGCTTTGCTGCATACCTCGGTTGTAACGAGTGGTTATTTCAGTCAAAGTTGCTCTTCTATCAGCTTGAATCAGTCGGCCCATTCTCCTCTGACCTCTAGCATCAACAAGGCATTTTCGCCCACAGGACTGCCGCATACTGGATGTTTTTCCCTTTTCACACCATTCTTTGTAAACCCTAGAAATGGTTGTGCGTGAAAATCCCAGTAACTGAGCAGATTGTGAAATACTCAGACCGGCCCGTCTGGCACCAACAACCATGCCACGCTCAAAATTGCTTAAATCACCTTTCTTTCCCATTCTGACATTCAGTTTGGAGTTCAGGAAATTGTCTTGACCAGGACCACGCCCCTAAATGCATTGAAGCAACTGCCATGTGATTGGTTGATTAGATAATTGCATTAATGAGAAATTGAACAGGTGTTCCTAATAATCCTTTAGGTGAGTGCATAACGTGAACAGTCCCTTGTGAGGCCCCAACGTTGCTCACTACCGTACCAGTGACGCGGTTCCCCAGTTTGATGAACTGCAGTTGCCCAGTCAGGTAGTTGTGAATCCAGGATAATTCACGTGAAGCATGGTACTAATGCGGAGGTAAATCTTTAAGGATACACATCAGTAAAATGTTATACAGAATTGACTTTTAAATTAGGAAGGTGTGCACTTTCTGGTAACGATATTTATAATGTGTACAGACCTTTGATTGTTAAACAACACTGAATGACAATGGGTTTAAGTTGGCTTTTTTGACGTTGACCAACAGAAAAGGATTCTTTAATGTCTAAATGAAAAGAGATCTCCATAAAGGGGGTCTAAAATAATTACAAATATGAAACACCATATATCTGGTCCCATAAGTATTCACTCCTTTAATATGGCCCACGTAAATCATCTCTGGTGCAGCCCATTGGCTTTAGAAGTCACATGATTAGTTCAGTGGAGACCACCTCTCTGGGGTTTCTCTTAATTATAGTCCAAATGCACCTGAATGTGGAAAGTCCATCTTGTAGTGAGTCAGCATGATGGTCTAGCCTACACAGCGAAGACAAAAACACTCCAAGAGACTCCATGAAAAGCACAAATGAGGAGATGGAAACAAGAAAACATCCAAGTCCCTGAAAATCTCCTGGAGTCCAGAGAAATCAATCACAAAGAAATGAAAAAAGGGTACGGCACAACGGTAAATCTGCCTGGAGCAGGCCATCCACACAAACTTGAGCGATCATTCAGGAAGATAACAAGTGAAGAAGGCCATCAAGAGACCTATGAGAACTTTGAAGGAGTTACAGGCTGCAAGTGCAAGAGCTGAAGGACTGTGCAGATGACAACTGTTGACTGGGGGCTTCACTAATTGCAGTTTTAGGGAAGATTTGCAAAGAGAAATAACACACAAGACATTATGGCTAGAGACTGCCAATGCCAGGGGGTACGTGAAGTCATCTGGAAGAATTGCTCAATGGCCTGACTGGATCGATATTGAGCTTTTAAGGCCATCAGACTAAATGTTATGTGTGAACACCACACATCATCCCCAGTGTGAAGCATGATGGTGGCAGCAGCATCAGGCTATGGAGATGATCCTCTACAGCAGAAGGCTTGTGAGGGTAAAATGAGTGCAGCAGAATATGGAGAGATCCTGGAGGAAACCTGAACTTTGGGACAAGGTCTACATTGCAGCAGGATAAACACCCCCCAAGCATCAAGCCAAAGCTACACAAGAATGGTTGAGTAACAACAATGTGAATGTCCTGGAGTTGGCCGAGTCAGAAGACCAGATCTCAATCCAAGTGAGAATTTGTGGCTGGACATGAAAAAGGCTGATCACTCCCGATCTCCATGACACCTGACATACATCCTGCACACACAGACTCAAGGCTGTCATGGCTGCCATCTCCTAAATACTAACATGTAGGAGGTGAATGCTTAGGCGATCAATTATTCTGTGTATGATATTTATCATTCATTTAGTTCACTTTGCAGAGATCTCTTTCACGTTTGACATTAAAGAGTCTTTTTCTGTTGACCAGTGTCAAAAAAGCTAAATGAAATCCACAGCGATTCCATGTCTTATAACAATAAAACGTGACGGCGTCCAAGAAGGTGAATGCTGTTTACAGGCGCAGTCAACAGGCATGGCAGACAAATACAGTGCAACACAAAGAGCTTCTGCATCTTACAGGATTCAAATTATGATCATGGTGTCCCACACGTCTGCTGTTTTTGGTCCAGACTCGGTTGTCCTCCATCACGGCCCACTGCACACTCACTGCTTGTGCTTATTCACCATAAACAAATGTCTCTGCCCTTGCAGATGTTACCTAAACATGGCACATGCGGAGAATGACTGCGTTCTTTAATACTTATTCAGATTTTGTAGCCATCTAGTAATAAAGCATTTTGTCTTGACGGCTGCAAAACTGTAAATTGCCCTGCAGTCTAAACAGCACTGATGATCTGAATGATGGCTTCTGGTCATTGCCTGCCACAAATGGTTACTTCTGTACGTACTGAATACAAATGTCCTTTGAGGTTCCTAAATTTTCATTTTACTAAAATAAATGTTCCTTTTCTGTGAGCTGCTGAGAGTTACTGCTGTTTGAAGGCCACACAACGCCAGCAGATTGATGATATTGATGCGGCCATAGCACCTGCACTTCAGAAAAGACCATCCACATGATGCTTGGCCCCGGCCAGTACTTGGATGGGAAGGCCAGCTAGAAAATAGCTTGGGTTGCTGCTGGACGAGGTGTTGGTGAGGCCAGCAGGGGGCGCTTACCCTGTGGTCTGTATGTGGATCCCAATACCCTCCAGTGCAGTGGCGGGGACACTGGCCTGTAAAAACTGGCGTTGTCCCTCAGATAAGACATAAAACTGAGGTCCTGACTCTCTGTGGTCATAAAAGATCCCTGGGCATCTTTCAAAAAGAGTAGGGTGTACCCTGATGTGCCGGTTAAACTGCCCACCACAGCTTGGTCATTCTGGCTACCTAAGGGTGGAGTGGTGGTTCTGTGGCTAAGAATCTGCACTGGTGTCTAGAAGGTTGCCGGTTCAAATCCCATTACTGTCAGAAGGGATCCTACTCCGTTGGGCCCTTGAGCAAGGCTCTTAGCCTGAAAGTTGCGCCAGGGCGCTGTACAATGGCTCACCCTGTGCTCTGATCCCCTCCAAAAGTTATACAAAAAAGATAATTTCCTCTTGGGGATTTAAAGTATTTCAAATCAAAAGTCATCCACTTGTTCTAGTTGGGTAACTGTGATGAGCGAACTCAACAGTCCTCGAGTTCGGAGAAATCACAGAAGTGTTTGCGAATATCACCAAACTGGGTGAAATATATATATATATATATATATATATATATATATATATATACATATTTTAATTAAGACATTACCATAATATATACATGTCATTTAAATTAATAAAATAAATGGAAAACTTAGCATAATGACAAGATTCAGAGAACGTGAGAATATAATGATTATCTTTAATAGGAATCCTTACCCACAATTCTTAGTCACCCTATGCTTGTGTATGCAAATAACACAATCTACATCTCCAAAAAAAGGCATAACTGCTTTAGCGTGTCCAGAGCGAATCTCACAAACGGTGGTGAGCAGTGGAGGTTGATATTTGGTAAGTTAACACCCATTTTACTGTATGTCCATTTAGGAGACGATCATAGTTTGGGTTAAATCCGCTTTTAGCAATTCACTCAAAAGCTACAGTCCTTTTACCATTGTGATCGTTTAATTTTATTTCACCATGTCTGTCTCTTATATGCTACAGTTTGAGGATTAGTACTGTATTATTGGCATCATCATCATCATCAATGTTGTTTGTGTTATTGTCGGACTTGTAGGTCGTCAGACGTTAACAACAACATCATTTATCTATATAGCACATTTTCATACAAAAAAGTAGCTCAAAGTGCTTTACATAATGAAGAATAGAAAAATAAAAGACACAGTAAGAAAATAAAATAAATCAACACTAATTAACATAGAATAAGAGTAAGGTCCAATGGCTAGGGTGGACAGAAAAAACAAAAAAAACTCCAGACGGCTGGAGAAAAAAATAAAATCTGTAAGGATTCCAGACCATGAGACCGCCCAGTCCCTTCTGGGCAATCTACCTAACATAAATGAAACAGTCCTCTTTGGATTTAGGGTTCTCATGGAAGGACTTGATGATGATGGTCACGTAGACTTCTGGCTTTTAATCCATCCATCATTGTTGGAGCATCATGATGCTTTGAGTAGGTGGTGGTGGCACAAAAAAAAGAAACAGAAGAGAGAGTAGGGGTCAGTACGGATTTTAGAGCCACCATGAATAGTTATTATGATGAACTGAACATACAGAGTATCAGGATTAAGTTAAAGTGAAGTTATGAGAAGGCCATGTTACAGTAGAGCACTTTAAAACACTGCTGAAAACATATTACTTTATTAGCCTGGCGAATTCCTATTGGCAGGCTATTCCAGATTTTAGGTGCATAGCAGCAGAAGGCCGCCTCACCACTTCTTTTAAGTTTTGTTCTTGGAATTCTAAGGAGACACTCATTTGAGGATCTGAGGTTACGATTTGGAATATAAGATGTCAGACGTTCCGATATATAAGATGGAGCGAAATTATTTAAGGCTTTATAAACCATAAGCAGAATTTTAAAGTCAATCCTGAATGACACAGGTAACCAGTGTAGTGACATCAGAACTGGAGAAATGTGTTCGGATTTTATTTTCCTAGTTAGGATTCTAGCAGCTGCATTCTGCACTAGTTGCAAACGATTTATGTTTTTTTTGGTAGTCCTGAGAGGAGTGCGTTACAGTAATCTAGTCGACTGAAAACAAACGCGTGAACTAATTTCTCAGCATCTTTCAGTGATATAAGAGATCTAACTTTAGCTATGTTTCTTAGGTGAAAAAAATGCTGTCCTAGTGATCTGATTAATATGCGATTTAAAATTCAGATTACAGTCAACAATTACCCCTAAGCTTTTTACCTCCGTCTTGACTTTTAATCCTAATGTATCCAGTTTATTTCTAATAGCCTCATTGTATCCATTATTGCCAATCATGAAGATTTCAGTTTTCTCTTTATTTAACTTGAGAAAGTTACTATTCATCCATTCTGAGATACAAGTCAGACATTGTGTTAGCGAATCAAGATAATCGGGGTCATCAGGTGCTATTGATAAGCACAGCTGTGTGTCATCAGCATAGCTGTGGTAGCTCACGTTGTGCCCTGAGATAATCTGACCTAACGGAAGCCTGTAGATTGAGAAGAGCAGCGGACCCAGGATAGAGCCTTGTGGAACACCATATTGGATATCATGTGTCTTTGAGTTGTAATTACCACAACTAACAAAGAATTTTCTCCCTGTCAGGTAGGATTCAAACCAATTTAAGACACTGCCAGAGAGGCCCACCCATTGACTAAGGTGATTTCTAAGAATATTGTGATCAATGGTGTCAAATGCAGCACTCAGATCTAAGAGGATGAGAACAGATAAATGGCCTCTGTCTGCATTCACTCGCAAATCATTTACTACTTTAACGAGTGCAGTTTCTGTGCTGTGATTTGTTCTAAAACCCGACTGAAACTTATCAAGAATAGCAGGTTTATTTAGGTGGTCATTTAACTGCATAATGACTGCCTTCTCCAGAACTTTACTTAAGATAGGCAGGTTAGAGATGGGTCTAAAATTTTCAAGAGCCGAGGGGTCGAGGTTATGTTTCTTAAGTAGGGGTTTAACTACAGCAGTCTTAAGACAGTCTGGGAAGACCCCCGTATCTAATGACGAATTTACTATGTCAAGAACATTATCAATTAGCACGCCCGATACTTCTTTGAAATAATTTGTTGGTATTGGATCAAGGACGCAGGTGGAGGGTTTTAATTGAGATATTATTTTTTGTAAATCAGGTAAATCTATCCTAGTGAAAGAGTTTAATTTGTTTATAACAGAATGCTGGGGTTTAGGAGGATCCTTAGTGTTGGGGAGATGTACTATGTGTTATTTCTAATATCATTAATTTTTTGATTGAAAAATACAGCGATAGCCTCGCAGGTTTTACTGGAAGTACTTAGGAGGCATTCCTTTGAGTTACCTGGGTTTAGCAGACGATCAATCGTAGAGAATAAGACTCTGGGATTACTAGCATTGTTATTTATAATCTTAGAGAAATAGCAGCGCCTCTCAAGACGGACTGTGTTATTGTATTCTGTTATTTTAACCTTCAGTATCTCATAATGGATAGTTAGTTTAGTCTTCCTCCATTTACGCTCAGTTCTACGGTGTGTTCTCTTTAAATCAGACACTCTTTGGGTCTTCCATGGTATAATAATGCTAGAAGATTTTTTCACTGTCTTTTCAGGTGCAACTATGTCAACAGCAGCTCTCACCTTAGTATTAAATCTTTCCACCTTACTATTTACATTATCTTCGCTATTATAGTTGACACTATAAACGGACTGATTGCTTAGAATGTTTGTAAGTTTTAAAGCTGCTGCCGAGTCAAAGAAGCGTTTTTTAACAATATGCTTCTCATGGGTGTTTTTTATCATTATTTCTATATTAAAAAGTAAAAGAAAATGGTCTGATAGACCAATATCAATGACCTGCTTTATATCAACTTTTAAGTCTTGTAGTAATCACTAAGTCTAACGTATGACCTGCTTTATGTGTAGGCTGATTAACGAGCTGTCTCAAATCAAAAGAGTCCAGGAGGTTCATAAATTCTTTTACTTTTAGGTCACACTGATTATCTATATGAAAATTAAAGTCGCCAACTATTAGGAGTGTGTCATAGTTCGTAATTAAAATTGACATTAAGTCAGAGAATTCCTCAAAAAAAGATGTGTTGAATTTTGGAGGGCTATACACGGATAATACTAGATCTTGAGAATCTCCATGGATAACAACGGCGAGATACTCAAAGGACTTGAATTTACCAAAACGGACATCTTTACATTTTAACCGGCTCGAGTAAATGTTTGCCAAGCTGCCCCCCTTTTTCCCTGGCGGTCTGCACGAGTAAAACTGTAATTCGGAGGCGCAGATTCGATTAAAACAGCCGCGCCGTCTGAGTTAAGCCACGTTTCACTTAGTGCAATAAAATCTAATTTTTATCACTAATAAGATCGTTGATAAAAAAAAACGTTTTGTTAGTTAAAGCTCTAACATTTAATAGTGCCATATTTAATGTTTCGGATGGACAGAGTTATTGATATTTGGAATAGGAACTAAATTATTTTTATTAGCGCCGCTCTGTGTGTATTTTTTGTTTAATCTGTGATCTGTTTTTATAGTTTTAATACATTGTTCCTCTAAAATAGTAATTTTAATTAGATTATTGGAGTTTATGCCGTATTGCCTAGATTTTCTACGTGCATTGAGATTGCTTATTACAGTATTAATGTTGTGCACTTTAACGGAAGATTCTATTAAACACTTATCATGTCCTAGCACAACAGTTAAGACCGAACATCGCTAGTATGCGAAGATCATATAAAACAATATAATTAATTTTGAGTCAGAGTGTTCATAAGTCTGTATTGTTTAAAACAAATCGTGTCGCCCACGATTGTTTCTGGGCAAAAGATTGTGCTGTGCATCATGCAGACAGTACAGGCGCTGCTGAGGTGTACAGAAACATTTCTTTGTGCTCCGGTCAGGACTAATTTTCCATCCATCCATTATCCATCCCGCTATATCCTAACTACAGGGTCACGGGGGTCTGCTGGAGCCAATCCCAGCCAACACAGGGCGCAAGGCAGGATACAAACCCTGGCAGGGCACCAGCCCACCGCAGGGCACACACACACACTAGGGACAATTTAGAATCGCCAATGCACCTAACCTGCATGTCTTTGGAGTGTGGGAGGAAACCCACACAGACACGGGGAGAACATGCAAACTCCACGCAGGGAGGACCCGGGAAGCGAACCCGGGTCTCTTAACTGTGAGGCAGCAGCGCTACCCACCGCGTCACCATGCCGCCCAGGACAAATTTTTCTTATCAAAATGGAGATCGGAATCTCTATATGGGGCTGCAGTAATGCACCCTGAACACTAGATGGCGCCATAGGTGCTTGCCTAGACCACCTATACCCAGAAATGGCCCTGCCTCCCATTATCTATCACTTAGTAGTTAGAAAAGCGCTATATAAATGCCAGTAGTTATTGTTATTATTATTGTGCCTCTTTTTGATGATGGCAGTAAGCTTCCTGGTACCTTTTCAGAGCAAAGGAGTGAAAGCTCCTGCTTAAGGAGGCTAAGGAGTCATTGTCATGTGGGGTAGCATATAACAACAGTCCAGTGTTAACAGGTGGACATAAATGCCTTTCTAATCTTTTCTTTTTATTTGCTCAGAGTTGTTTTCAAGACCACTCCTGAAAGCAGAGGCCTCAGATCTAAGTGAAGGGCAAACTCTTCGGTTGAACTGCTCAAGTGTGTACCTGACTGCAAAGAGGCTGAATGTGCCCATCACATACGCCTTCCAGAAATATCAACAGAATCTCATCAGTGACAACCAGACCGGCATCTACACCATCTCAGGAGTCTCCAATCAGGATGAGGGAAATTACAGCTGCAATGCTACAGCCTGGGGAGTGAGGAAAGCGAGCAACAGCGTCTACATCCGAGTACATAGTGAGTGAGGAGTGGGAAATGATGAAGTAGACAAGGACAATGTGGGCATGAGGAGTGGCTGATGTGCACAAGATGAGACTGGGGTGTGATCGGAATGCACAAAGGAATGAGGGAGGTGGATCCTAAGTGAATAAAGTGAGGACAGCAGGCTGTGTGATCAAAGTCGAGTCAGGTGAGGCCTTTGTGCACAGGAGTATGGCATGGGAGGTATGACCGAGTGGAAAATGGAGCATAATTTGTGATCCAAGTACATAAAAAGAATGAATTAGGGATATGGTCAAAGTACAGTACAGCACGTGAAGATGGGTTATAACACAAGTGGGATGTGCACAGGAAACAAGTAGTGCCTGGCCCAAGTGCACAAAGAGGAAAGGACAGGATGGGAATTGTGCACACAAGTAGAGGAGGAGACGCAGCTAAAGTGGATAAATTGGGGCTGAGGTGTGGTAGGAGTAGAGCAGGAGAGGATTGCGTGTGTCCTAAAGCCACAAAATATCAACGGGATATATCCATTGGGGAAAATATGGACATGTGATATGACTCAAGAGAAGAAGATGAAGCATGAAAAGCAGAAGTTGGAGTGACTGGAGACAATAGGGATAGGGAGCATCCTGAATGAATGAGGATGAGATGTGATGTGACCTGAGTGTTCAGGTTTTGTGAGTGAGACTAGTCTAGGCTTTGAGTCCTACTTCTTGGGCAGATACTACCTACCGTGTGTTCTGGCTTGGAGAGATGTCAAGGGTGTACCAGGCAAGCATGGGAGTGCTCCAGGGAACACTGCTGGGCCCTCTCCTTTTTTCTCTGTACATCTTCTCACTAGGCCCTATCATCCAGTGCTTTGGTTTTTGTTATCAGTGTTAGGTTGATATGCAGACGTATCTATCGTTCTTTCCAGAGGACCACATGGTATCAGCTAGAATCTTTTGCATGTCTCACTGATATTGTAACCTGGATGTAGGGCCACCATCTCCAGTTCATCCTGGCAAAGGCAAAAATTCTTGCTATCCCAGCTCATCAGTTTTTTCAGCACTTCATCTCTGTTCAAGTTCACACCTGCCAAGTCTGTACACAACCTTGGGGTGGTAATTACTGAGCACGTTGCTGTGGTCTCTCAGTCTTGTGAATTCACCCTGAACAAGATCTGCAATCTGACAGAGTAGTCCTAATGCAGGCTTTATCTCATCACAGCTGGACTACTGCAACTCTGTGCTGGCAGGACCACCGGCATGTGCCTCCAAGCCGTTGCAGGTGATTCAAAATGCAGCGGCCCGTCTTGTATTTAACTGGGCGAGGTGGGCACACATCATTGCTCTTTTGAGATCACTACATTGGCTTCCTGTAGCAGCACGTATTAAGTTCAAATCCTTGATGCTTGGCTACAGAGTAGTCAATGGGTCAGCATCTATATATATATATAACCCCAATTCCAATGAAGTTGGGATGTTGTGTAAAATGTAAATTAAAACAGAATACAATGATTTGCAAATCCTTTTCAACCTCTATTCAATTAAATACACTCCAAAGACAAGATATCGAATGTTCAAACTGATAAAACTTTACTGTTGTTTTGCAAATCTTCACTCATTTTGAATTTGATGCCTGCAACACGTTCCAAAAAAGCTGGAACAGGGGCAGCAAAAGACTGGGAAAGCTGAGGGATGTTTAAAAAACACCTGTTTTGAACATTCCACAGGTGAGCAGGTTAATTGGAAACAGGTGTTTGTCATGATTGGGTATAAAAGGAGCAGTCATTCACGAGCAAGGATGGGGCGAGGTTCACCACTTTGTGAACAACTGCATGGGCAAATAGTCCAGCAGTTTAAGAACAACGTTTCTCAACATACAATTGCAAGGAATCTAGGGATTTCATCATCTACTGTCCCTAATATCATCAAAAGATTCAGAGAATCTGGAGAAATCTCTGCACGTAAGCGGCAAGGCCGAATACCAACACTGGATGCCCGTGAGCTTCGATCCCTCAGGCGGCACTGCATTAAAAACCAACATCGTTCTGTAAAGGATATTACCACGTGGGCTCAGGAATACTTCAGAAAACCATTGTCAGTTAACACAATTCGTTGCTACGTCTACAAGTGCAACTTAAAACTCTACCATGCAAAGCGAAAGCCATATATCAACACCACCCAGAAACGTCGCCGGCTTCTCTGTGCCCGAGCTCATCTGAGATGGACTGATGCAAAGTGGAAAAGTGTGCTGTGGTCCGACGAGTCCACATTTCAAATTGTTTTTGGAAATCATGGACGTCGTGTCCTTCGGGCCAAAGAGGAAAAGGACCATCCGGATTGTTTTCAGCGTAAAGTTCAAAAGCCAGCATCTGTGATGGTATGGGGGGGGGTGTTAGTGCCCATGGCATGGGTAACTTGCACATCTATGAAAGCACCATTAATGCTGAAAGGTTTTGGAGCAACATATGCTGCCATCCAAGCGACGTCTTTTTCAGGGACGTCCCTGCTTATTTCAGCAGGACAATGCAAAGCCACATTGTGCATGTGTTACAACAGCGTGGCTTCGTAGTAAAAGAGTGTGGGTACTAAACTGGCCTGCCTGCAGATCTGTCTCCCATTGAAAATGTGTGGCGCATTATGAAGCTCAAAATACGACAACGGAGACCCCGGACTGTTCAGCAACTGAAGTTGTACATCAAGCAAGAATGGGAAAGAATTCCACCTACACAGCTTCAACAATTAGTGTCCTCAGTTCCCAAACGCTTATTGAGTGTTGTTAAAAGGAAAGGTGATATAACACAGTGGTAAACATGCCCCTGTCCCAGCTTTTTAGGAACGTGTTACAGGCATCAAGTTCAAAATGAGTGAAGATTTGCAAAACAACAGTAAAGTTTATCAGTTTGAACATTCAATATCTTGTCTTCGTAGTGTATTCAATTGAATAGAGGTTGAAAAGGATTTGCAAATCATTGTATTCTGTTTTTATTTACATTTTACACAACGTCCCAACTTCATTGGAATTGGGGTTGTATATATATGAAGACACTTGTTAGGTCCTACACTCCTTCTTGAGCACTCAGGTCTGGTGATATCACCTCTGTGTGGTATCAAATCTCAGTCCAGACTCTTTCATGTTGGTGGAATGAGCTGCCCACCTATTTGAAATTCTGACTCCCTCAGTGTGTTTAAGAAGCTTTTGAAAACCCTTGGTTGGTGAATTCCTGAAATTAGCTGTTGGGTTTTTGTAACTGAGGAATTGCTTGCATTTTGTTCTAAACTTTTCACTTGTGACGGTCAATTTTGTACCCATGTCCTGTAATAGTTTCTTCCAAACCGCTTCACAGACTGATGTTACTTGATTACGTTGTCCTGTTTTGTACGTTGCTCTGAATAAAAGCGTCTTCTAAGCAAATAAATATAAATGTAAGTATAGTCTGAATAATAAAAGGCAGTGGAATAGGTACAGTTTGAAGCCTCACTGAACTGGTGGGTGAAGGGGCTAGCCTGCATGAACAAAGGCCCAGAACATACCCCCACTTGTTAAAAAGAAGCAATGCTGATCATGACGTCATGTCCATTTTCTTAATCTTGGTCTCCCTCCAAAACCTGTAATTGCAGTTCGACTGAAGTAGAATGCGCCATTCTGATTTCTCAGTCTCCTGAAAATGAGAAGGTTCTGCCAAGCTGTTTGTTTAAGCGAGAACAATGAAGGGTTTGAGAGGTTTACATGGACAAAACAGGAAAAGGAAATGGCCTGAATAGAGAGATGGCAACTGAAAGCAGCTCTGTGGAGTGTGTGTGTGTGTGTTAATATATAGAATGACTGGACAAGTTGACAGGTGGGGGTGGCATGCATGAAGAAGGCAGTGACTGAGAATGGTATGTGTAAATAATCAAGTATGGAGGAGGAGGAGGAGAGAGGTGGGAGTGTGAAAACAAGAGTGGGAGATGTGAAGACAGAGGGGGTTAGGAGTCCATTACATGCTGCCCTGTGTTTTTTTTTTTCTTACTTGTTTCAGTCCTAGTCACCAAACCAAAGATCCAGATCCTTAATTCTTCAGAGGTGATTGCTGGTCACAAAGTTCACATGAAGTGTCTGTCGGACAGAGGTTCTCCTCCAGTCATGTACACACTGATGAGGAACAAGGACATCATCTCCAGACTTACAGTGATGACGGATAAGATGTCAGCTGAGTTTAATGTCACAGTGCTGAATGAAACGCTGGCTGGGCTTTATTGGTGTGAGGCGGCAAACCGAGGGGGCAGTCATGTGGTCTCTGGCTCGGGGGTAAACCTGACAGTAATAGGTGAGCATGTAGTTGTCCACAGGCTCCTTAGTTTTGCTCGATGGCACACTCTCATTTTTTATTTTATTTGTTTTTTTCTCTTTGCCCAGTTCCAGTGACCAAACCAATTCTGACTATCATCTCTGATAAAAGTGTTGCAGCGGGAAGTGAGATCACTCTAATGTGTCAAGTCGAGAAAGGTACACCACCCTTTACCTTCCACTGGTTCCGAACTGGAGAGAGAAGCGCGTTCTACTCGAATACAACAGATAAACGCTTTGGAGTTTATGAGAACAAATCTGTAGGAAAAGAGCACAGTGGCAAATACTTCTGTCAAGTGACCAACAGAGCCAACAAAACAATGGACAGCAGGATATTGATGGTCACAGGTAGGAAACACAAAAAGGTAATGGGGGCTCACACTCTGGTGTCGGCATTTGGGGGTACAAGGATTCAAGTGCAGGTCAGGATCAGGGTCTTTGTTGTGCTTTGGGTTATCCGATTGCAAGCAGGACACCTGGTGTAGCTACAAATGACAGATGTTGGTAGGTCTGCTCTGTCCACCTCAATTCCATCACTGCATCAATGTGCAGAGAAATGACGGTGGTGCTGCTGCGAAGAGTCCTATCTCATTCTGGTGGATGGCAACAGTTTCTGTTTTCAGTTGGGTTCCATTCAGAGGGATAGGCTGCCTTGCACCATTTGATACATCTCGACATATCTGGAATTTTTCCTTTCCCAGTGACGCTGAACATCTGGAAGCACGTAATCATCGGCGTTTGCGTTGTGATTCTCTTGCTGCTTGTTTTGTTTTACATCATCAAGTCCAAATGTCCACCAGGTGTGTATTCCATTGTTGTTGTGCCTTCTGGTCTCACAGTTCCTTTCAGCCGTGACTGACCTCCTAGTTTTGATTTATTTTTTGTTTTTGGTAGCCACAAGAGCAAAGAATGCAGACCCAGACAGGTGAGTTGAACTTCCTGACCTTCATTTTGTTCAGCCATGGACAACAACTTTTTCTTTCAGCTGCTCCCGTTAGGGGTTGCCACAGCAGATCATCTGTTTCCATATCTTCCTGTCTTCATCATCTTGCTCTGTCACACCGACCACCTGCAGGTCTTCTCTCACCACATCCATAAACCTCCTCTTAGGCCTTTCTCTTTTCTTCTTCCCTGGCGGCTTCTTCCTTAGCATCCTTTTCCCAAAATACCCAGCATCTCTCCTCTGCACACAATACAATCTTGCCTCTCCGGCTTTGTCTCTAAATCATTCAACTTGAGGTGACCCTCTAATGTCGCCATTTCTAATCATGTCCATCCTCGTCATACCCAATGCAAATCTTAGCATTTTTAAGTCTGCCACTTCCAGCTCTGTCTCCTTTTTTCGTCAGTGCCACCGTCTCCAACCTATATAACATAGCTGGTCTCACAACCATCTCGTAGACCTCCCCTTTCACTCTTGCTGGTACCCACCTGTGTTTAAACTCCTCCACCTTCACCAACTGTACTCCCTGCATCCTCACCATTCTACTGACCTCCCTCTCATTCACACACATGTATTCCGTCTTGTTCCTACTGACCTTCATTCCTCTCCTCACTAGAGCATATTTCTACATCTCCAGGGTCTCCTCAACCTGCACCCTAATCTCATTACAGAACACAATGCCATCCACACACCTCATTTTCCATGGGGACTACTGTCTAATCTTCTCTGTCAACCTGCCCATTACCACTGCAAGTAACAAAGGCCTCAGAGCCGATCCCTGATGTAATTCCACCTCTGCCTTAACCACATCCATCACTCCTACCACAGTCACACTTCCCTCGTACATATCCTGTACCACTCTTACATACTTCTCTGCCACTCCCGACTTCCTCATACAATACCACAGCTCCTCTCGAGGCACCCTGTCATATGCTTTCTCCAGGTCCACATAGACGCAAAGCAACTCCTTTTGGCCTTCTCTATACTTCTCCATCAACAATCAATCAGCAATGGACAACACACATCACACACAAAAAAGAAAGAAAAAAAAAAAAAAGAACATGATGCAGTGCTACTCCTCTTGAACACTGACCACAACATGTGTGTTTTGCCCTTAGGAATGCCCTGTCCACATTGAACCATGAGGAGCCACCACAGGAGTCAGACGGTAAGAGTTTTACGCAATATGTGGGCTATAGCAGTGGTGACAATGCATTTAGTCATTGCCTGGTCTTTATCTGCTCCTGTTATCCAAGTAACATATGAACATGGTGTATCTGCAGGCGTCGAGTACACGGGAGAGGAGTCCAACGTGAGAGTCTCCTGTCACGCACCAGGTAATACAGGATGCCATTGCCTTCATCACAAAACTGGGGGTGGGGGGACCCTGACAGTATGGAAGTATTTACATTCTGGCCCACTGGTCTGGGTATGTATGTTCAAAAGCGCGAGTGGTTCACATGACCATATGTGCGTATATTGAGGCCAGGCACGTAAGCATATATAGAGATTTTATATACATACAGTCAAGTCCATAAGTATTTGGACAGTGAGAGTTTTCATACTTTTGGCTCTGTACACCACCGCAATGGATTTCAAAGCAATTAAGATATGATTGAAGTGTAGACTTTCAGCTTTAATTCAACGGGTTTAATAAAAATATTGTATGAGCCGTTTAGAAAAGACATTTTTTTATACATGGTCCCCCTATTTTCAGGGGCTGAAAAGTATTTGGGCAAACTAACATAATCATAAATATAATGATCATGTTCAATATTTGGTTGAAAATCCTTTACAGTCAAGGACTGCCTGAAGTGCTGGGTTTCCACCGTGGGGATGCTTTGCCAGGCCTTTACCGCAGCTGTCTTCAGTTGCTGCTGGTCTGTTGCACTTTCAGCAATCAGTTTTGTCTTTAGTAAGTGAAACGCATGACTAGCTGGGTTGAGGTCAGTTGACTGACTTCGATATTGAAGAATATTCCACTTCTTTTCCTCGAAAAGTATGTTTTGGCTCATTGTCCATCTGTACCGTGATGTGTCATCCTATCAGTTTTGCAGCATTTGTCTGAATCTGAGCAGACAGTAATGCCCTATGCACTTCAGAGTTCATCCTTCTACTTCAGCCAGCATTCATATCATCAATAAACACCAATGACCCTCTTCCATTAGCAGTCATGCATCCTCATGCCATAAGATCTGCCTCCACCACGTTTCACAGATGATGGCATTTATCGGATCATGAGCTGTTTCTTCTCTTCTCTTTCCATCATTCTGGTATACATTGATCTTAGTTTCCTTTGTCCTAATGAAAATTCTTCCAGAACTGGACAGGCTTTTAAAAAATACTTTCTGGAAAAGTCTAATCTCTGCTTCCAATGCTCGAGGTTGACCAGTAGTTTGCACTTTGTGGTAAACCCTCTGTCTTTACTTACATGAAGTCTTCTCCTGATTGCAGACTTTGGCAATGATAGGCCTACCACCTGAAGAGTGTTGTTGATTTAGCTAAATGTTGTGAAAGGGGTTCTTCTCCACCAAGGACAGAATTATGTGATCATGCAGCACAGTTGTCTTCCACGGCTGCCCAGACCTATTGGTGTTGCTGGGCTCTCAAGTGCATTTCTTCTTTTTAAGAATATACCACATGATTGATTTGACCACTCTTGGTGTTTCTTCTATCTCTCTAAAGGGTTTGTTTTGTTTTCTCTGCCTAATGATGGTCTGTTTTTACTTGGATGGGCAGCTCTTTGGACCTCATATTGAGACTTCACAATGACAGCTTCCAAATGCAAATTCCACACTTGGAATCAACTCCAGACCTTCTACCTGCTTAATAGCTAATGAAATAATGAAGGACCTGCTCATACCTGGCTATAGAACAGCATGTTGGTCAAATGTCAATATACTTTTGAGCCTGTGAAAATGGTGGGGCTATGCAGACAAATGACTCGTATACTTTTGATAAACCCCTTAAATTAAAGCCGAAAGTCTACACTCACATAATGATCACTTTGTTTCAAATCTATTGGAGTCGGGTACAGAGCCAAACTTATGAAAACTGCGTCACTAACCCAATACGTATGAACCTGACTGTACATGCATGGACCCAAAAGATCATCACCCTTCCACTATTTAAAAAACAATCACAATTTTCTGTGCGACAAGTTTAAATTGACAAAAGTGATTGGCGTCCACCGTTCTCTATTCCATAGAGCAGACACATTGCTTTTGATTTAGGACTTAACATATTATTTTTAGAAAACTGCATGGAGAAAATTATTCCAATCTAATGTTTTCTGAGGAGATAACCGCAATCGAGAACTTTCTGTAGCTCTGAATGAGACTTCTACCCTTTTCAACTGGCAACTCTTCCTGAGCAAACTGCTCCAGTTCTCATAGGTTTGGTTGGTTCCTTCTCTCGACTGCAAGTTTCAGCTCTTAGATGTTCAATTGAACTTAGAAGATTAAGATATCTGAACATTCCAGTGTTTTCTTTTGAACCATCCTTGCTCCGATATAGATACTGTATATGGTTTGGGTCATTATCCTGGACTCGTGATGGAGATGGCTTTCTGACACTGGCCAATGTCTTCTGCTCCAGAATGCACTGATAATTTTCTGATTTCATTCTGCCCTGCTCAGATTCAAGGCACCTTGTTTCCTTAAGAGGCATTAGCTCTCCGGAAATGTGTTCTTTTGAAATTGCGGCACATTAAGTAACTAAACAATATAGTAATATGACAGAAAAGGCGATATCCCTCCCATCATGATTATAGCGGTATAAGAATCACATGATAAATATATACTTTAGCTTACATTTACTGACGGTTGACGCAGTTACAGACGGGAAGCATATGACAGACTTTTATCCAGGTGGGAATCTGGATCTACGCAGTCTGCCATTTTTTCGTCACCATGCTGAGAGGGTTTTCGGACGAAGGTCCGACACAGCCTCGAAGGGTTTGGCTGTTGTCCAAGCCTTTTAATACTGTCTGCTTCACTTGCTGTTCTTCTCTGGTCTCCAAACAAGGGCAGGTAGGGACTGAACTCCTCCTCCACAAAATACAGAAATAGCATAAATGCCTACATGCCAGTTCTCATTCTCCCAACAAGGAAAGAAGATTTTGTACTGACAGAGGACAGAAATACTGTTCTCTGTTTAAGCTGACTATACAATCCTCCAGTTGTCTTTGGCTATCTAGTCTATGCTTGGCTAGCAGTTCTAAATGCTGAGCCCCTGTGTGCCAAACTTAGCATGCACATGTGAATGGAGACTTTAACAGTGTTGTTTAGGACAGTGACATAAAATATTAAAGAAAAATGTATTATAACACACCCACTGCCATAGCATTAATGAGCATCCTTCATATTTTTTTTTTGCAAGTGACTTTTGTTTTTTCTTTTTAAGCATTGATCTGTCATTTGGAAAAAAAACAAAAAAAAAAAAACAATCGCGCACAAAAATGCATTTCAGCAAAATCCAGTTGGGTATTTTCTGGAGTTTTTCTGAAATGGGGTCTCAAAACACGGTGCCCACTTTCATTCAGTGACGGATGGTTCGACTTCAGGGGCTCGCTTTGGGGATGTAAAAAGGGGAAAGAATCCGATTTGCTTCTTGGCACATGAAGGGCAAAACATTTACAAAAAGTTCCATGACAGCTCATATATGGGATTAGGCTTTAATAACAAATTAAAAAAATGAATGCACCATGTATGCATTACAGTTTATAATGAATATATAACAATTTATTTTGCAAGTAATGAGTAACGTTCCCTGCACTGCTCAGGCGACACAGGCTTCATGCTTATTTCCGGATTCATGAAGAGATTTAATTTTTTTTTTTTTTGCACAGCTTAATAACATCAGTGTTTTGCCAAGAGAGAACTCCATACGTGAAGTTGCATGTGTAAACAGGGGTTTTAAGAGCCCAGGATTCTGCCTTAACTCTGTTACTCACCTTATCCCGATTTTGTGTGTAAATATGAATGCAGTGGAGTGACTGACTGATTATAAGATGAGACACCTCTCCTACTAATTAATTCAGTCTGCTTGCCATATCATTACAATCAAATTATGTCTCTTAACTTATAAAGGGACCTAAAATGTTGTTCATATCACTTTCGTGTTATATTTCTGATGATATACAGTAAATCAAAAGCAAAATGTCTGCTCTATGGAATGGTGGATACCAATTGCCGATGTCAGTTTCAATTTATTTCATGGAAAACTGCGATTCTTCTTTAAACAATGGAAGGGTGCCAATATGTTTGGCTACATTGTGACAGCAAGCACAAAGGGAAGAAGTTTGTGTATCAGTTGTGTATATAAGGCATGTACAAGTTACGGTGCGAGTGCCTTTACATGAACGTGGTAACATTAATGTGTGTGTTCATCGCTACTATAAGCTCATGGATGTAGCTCACTGTTCTACTCTGTCCCACTGTTTCAGAAGTGGACTTTCCCTCCAGCAATGGAAGCAATGGAGAATTCCCTCCACCTACAGATACTGAGCCCTGCCCTGAAAGAGGTAATGTGGTACACTGCATCCCACCCCAGTCTCTGCCACTAACTATGCAACCATGTGCAGACAGTTCTTCTCACTTATCTTCACAGTTCCTCTGATGGTGACCAGACATGCAGGCAATGAGATTAGACATTCGCTCAATGGTATGTAAAGAAATTCTAAACACCACCATTATGTCAACACTGCGGTGGCCACTCTGGTCAGCTCTCTTCAACCTTCTCTCATTATCTTTCAGGGGTTCCCGACAACATGAATGCTGTAAGTACCAAATGACCAGAAAGGCAAATTAGGAGATATGCTGCAAGTGCTACTGCCGCCTCACAATCTCCTTTATCATTTGTGCATGACGAAAGGCAAGGGGGTTTGTATTAGTAAGAAGAGTGGGCGCAAAAAATGGCAAAGTTCTCTCTATTACTAGTGACTTTTGTTAACCTAATATGGGAGATACGGTAATCTGCTCTGGCAGATGAATGGTACAATCACTTTATCACTGTGGTCAGTTTCAGTGGCTTTTACACTCACTTTTGTTTCAGACATCTGTCGAATATGCTCAACTCCACCACAGCGGCATTGACGCTGAACAGTAGAGGATGGATGCCAACTGCATTATGATGGATGGATACCAGCTGAGGAACATCGCCTCCAGTCTATTTATTTGATATAGTAAATAAATTAATTGAACTAAGCTTGGGTGTCATTTGGTCACTTCTGTGCAACTCCTCTCTAGTACTGCGCACAGGGTTTTACGTCATAGGGGATGCAGACAATCACTTTACAAATGGCTGTGTGGTCCAAACTGTTCTTTAACCACAGAAAGCAGCACCTCACCTTTTCAACAGTGGAGATCAAATTAGTAATGGCAGTCTGCACAGAGGTCTGCTTCTAGCCAAATGAGAGGTAAGGGCTCAGGATGCTGACATTTTGTCAGTTCTCATTACATTAATAAATAATAGCAGTGGCCTTCCTCTCCACAGTGGTATGTCAGCAAGCTCCCAAGATACAAACCCAATTATTCCATTACACATCTACCTGTCCTTTTTTCTATTTTACCATATGTGGAGATATCAGGATTTGATCTTTATTTAAACAGTATCTATTGATAAGGGTGATAATAATACCATGCCCCATTTACATAGTGTAGTCCATTGTATAATGTAAACAAACAAATGCAAATGGTGCATATGGAAAAAGCAAGTCCATTCCTACATGTATTACTACCTCAAATATCTAAAATTAGAATCGTGTGCACCAGATCAGTTTCAAATGATCAGCACATCATTAGAGAGGATCTTGTCTGAACCTTTCCTCTTTTTTAATCCACATTTAGTTTTGTTTGCTCCTTTTTGTGGAAGTGTATGCTATCGCCATGCTTAGACTGAAAAAGCTCTCTGTGCCTTCAGAAAGAAGGTTATAGATATCAATGAACTTGAGCAGGAATATAAAAAGATCTCCAATCAATTGGAAACCAACCATTTCACCATCTCAAAGATCTATCTACAACATGAGAAGATCTCAAACAACTGCCTGTTTGTCCACGCCAGGCCACCAAAGCAAATTCAGCCCAACTGCAGAACACGAGTTTCTGAAAGAAAGCTCTTAAGAACTCCAGAAGTTCATCATGGGACCTACAGGTAGCTCTTGCAACTGTTGATGTCAAACATGAACCTACCATTAGAAAGAGGATGCACAAATTAGATCTACATGGAAGGTGTGCCAGGAGGAAACCTTTGCTGTCAGAAAGAAGATCAGGGCAAGACTAAAGTTTGCTTATGAACACCTAAGCAAAGACCAGGACGTATAGAACAACATGATCTGACCAAACAAGGCAAAAATGGAGATATTTGGCCGGAGTACCAAAAGCCATGTTTGGTGAAAACCAAAGACAGCATTTGATCAGAAGAACCTCAAAGCAACTCTGCTGCATCTGGGCCTGTGCAGCTCATCATCGTAGAAACCATTATGAATTCTTCATTGTACCTGACAGTTCCTGAAAATAATGAGACCATCTGATAAAATATTGAAGTTCAACCGAAAGTGGACCTTCTAACATGACAATGATCTTAAACATACCAGTAAATCCGACAAAGAATGGCTCAAAAGAAAGAAATGGAGAGTTCTGGAATGGCCAGGTTAAATCCTGGATTTGAATCACACCCAGTCTGGTGTGGATTTGAAACGTGCTGCGCATTCCTCAAACAACACACACCTGAAAGAATTCTGCATAGACGGAAAAACTTTCACTCACTGTTGTAGACTTCTAGACAGTTATAGGAAACATTTATTTGAGGGAGCAATATGAGCTATAAAAGTTTCCACAGACAGAAACAGCGTACATGTTAATTTTTTGCTGAATAAATTATTGCAAAGTTAAATGATCATGGTTTGTTTTTCATTTACACCCTCTTTCATCTAAAGATACTGTTTTAACATTCAATGCCTGATATGCCCACATATGTTAAATAAAAGAAAACAACATTTCCTGGGGTGTACTTTTACTTTTTCACAGATTAGTAATGTATTTCAAAAAGGACAGTCACATACATGTAAGGCCATCAAGGAAGCTGACTTACTGTTTCAACTCTCCTGGCAGTCCTGTGCTTAAATCAACCTCTTAGTTGGAAGATCAGCCACAAAACGCCCCATCCCCACTGGCAAAGAAGATGAGATTAGGGATCATAGAACAGGGTCTTTAATGAGAAAGGAAGTACAGGAGCAAATGGAAACAGCAGCAACCCCTCACCCCCTGTCCAAGGCATTCACTCAAAAAGCAGTTACAAGGATGTAGTGTGTTTTTCAAATTCACTTCCATGAAAAATTATCCTTTTTCAGGAAGGAGTGTTGTAGCGGGACAATAAAGCAGTACCAGAACCCAGCACTTATCTCCTCAAGACACCGTTGCTTAGATTGAAGGTAATGCTTTCACACCTGGAAACAAAACTGAACCAATAAGAAGGGACTGTCAAGTTACCTGCTAGCAGAAGCAGAATTAATATACTGTAGTTTTTACTGTGTATGACAGGTCTCTGAGGTCAGCACTTAACCATTTGCATTGTATCACTCAGTGGTGCTTCCATGCAAGTCCTGCATGTGTCGCATCAGTGGGTACATGGTAAGTGAAGGGGTGCTGAGCAAAGCAGCTGGGCAAGATATGTGTGTCCCCTTCTCACTTGCAAGTTAAATTCCCTCAGATATGTACTACAACTTTCTTCTTAACCACTGCCTAAACGTCCTTGTTAATGCTGAGCAGACAACTTTCACCCCCATACTAGTCGTCCACTGTGATATTACGAAAGAGGTATGCCATAGACTCTCCATTATGGATCCTCCGGATGGCTTCTGCCAAAATCATGCTGACATCCACAGTTTTGATTTTGGGACACTGAAGTTTCTGGATCTCATGAGGGATGGTGTTGGTCACAACAACCTAGAGAGAGAAAAGGGAAATTTTAGGTGAAATGCAGTATACATTGCTGATATGTTAATTTATAGCTTTTACAGTAGGGATATCTGCCATGAGATGCTGCCCTCTACAGGAGATCTAAACACAAGATTAAATTCTTGAAAACTAAATAAACAAAGTTATGCTGGGTGAAAACAGACCAGCCAAATATAAAAGCACCCAAGTAGACATAAAAAGTCATACATTAAAACAGATGGTCTTGTACACACAATACTGTTGGTGGCCGTGCTGTCTGTCAGCACTTTTGATCAATTCTTAAAGTATGTGCTTTGACTTTATGGTTTTACATTCTGACAGTTGCCAATGTTCATTTATGTCTATAACATAACCCATATCTGGACCTTTCTGTAATCTAAATTACTACTCTTGTAAAGTCCAGTGCAAAGGCACTCCTGGACACTCTGCCACAAATATTTATTGAGCATTCTCTGTGTGTTTGTTGGCAAAGGATGCTAAGTATTATACTGACATAAAATTAGATTGCATCTCCTACTAATAAAGAAGACATCATCAGGATTGCAAGTGTGGTCAACTTCACACAGCCAAGCAGACATTACCATTGGCCTCTTTTTTTATTGCTTTATTTAATGTCTTGATCAAATCATTTATTTTGGCAAAAACGGGTGCTTATTAATTAACAGATTAATCATTTAGTATCTGTAAGTCTGTAAATAAAAATTTACTCTTTTGAAAGATTTCACTATCTTGCATCACAGTGGATTTCATTTGTATTTTTTGAAAGAAAACCAATCTTTAATGTCAAAATAAAAACGGATCAATGGCAAAGTGGACTAAGTCTATATCTATACCTATCTATCTATCTACTATGTAATGCTAAGGGGTAGAACCCTGATCTTGGTCTCCATCAAAAGTATATAACGTGATATCCACTGGTGCGCTTAAAAAGCGTCTAGTGGTTGCCTAAAGTTATCAAGGTTTGTGTCTTTCCTACAGCAAACTGTGTAGGCAAACTGATTAATAAGATGACAAAGAGCAGCGACATCTGCGTAGTGTAAAGCAAATTGCAAAATCCATTTACATGATTGGAAAAAGAACAGCAGCTGCAGCACCCACTGACTGTTAAGCACATTCGGTGCAGCAGCCTGCTGGAACAAAAACCTTGGAAAAGTAGAGTGAATAATTAAGTGACAACGCTAACAGAAAATCAATGTCATGTGCTGAGCTTCTTACTGGCGGGCAGAAAAGTTTATTGTAATAAAAGCTTGTTTCTTTAAGCCCATCTATTGGTAATCCCTCAATACACACTACATATATCTTCTGAATTCATAATAGAGTATAATTATTGTGTTTATTGATCATCATCATCTTTGATGAAGAAATCCGTAATAGGAAAAAGGAAACATCTTATGAAAATTTATTTTTTCATGTTGAAAACAAAACAGTCTTTCCAAAATGGAAAAGTTTATCTTGCTCTATATGAACCACTATTTGAGGACTGAAGGTCTGCATTTTTCTTAGTTAGAAATATGAAAAAACTAATCGAACACGGAAGTATTCACTCCCTTTTTATGCCACACATCTAAATCATCACTGGTGCAGCCAAATTGGTTACATAATTAGTGGAAATCACCTGTCTGTGTTTCAACTGGCAATAGTATAAATGCACTTGTATGTGGTTGACTAATCTGCAGAATAAAGACAAAAGAATACTCCAAGCAAGTCTGTGAAAAGGTGATTAAAAAACACAAGACGGGATTGAGACAAGAAAAATATCCAACTCATTGAATATCCCCTGGAGTCCAGTTAATCAGTGATTAAAAAAATGGAAAAGAGTATGGCACATTGGTAAGCCTGTCTAGAGCAAGTTGTCCATAAGAGCTGAGTGATTGGCAGGAAGACTACTAGTGAGGGAGGCTAACAGAGGACTCATACGGAAGACATAACTCATAGGTATGATAACTGTGAAGGAGTTACAGGCTACAGTGGGTGAGACTGGAGAGACTGTGCAGACAGCTATACTTAGGTACTTAACCTATAGAAACATTAGAACAAATTTAGATGAAAACAGGCTATTTAGCACAAAAAAAAAAAAAAAAAAAAAAAAAAAAAAAGGTTGCCAGTCCTATCCACTTAATTCGACTAAAATAATATCAAGAAGAATTTTGAAAGTGCCTTAAGTCCTATAGCCCACCACACTACTTGGTAGATCATTCCATGTGTTTGTGGTTCTCTGTGCAAAGAAAAACTTCCTAATGTTTGTTCAAAGATTACGTTTAACAAGTTTCCAACTGTGTCCCCGTATTCTTGATGAATCCATTTTAAAATAACAGCCTCGATCCACTGGACTAATTCCCTTCTTCATTTTAAACCTTTGACCATGTTGCATCATAATCTTCTTTTGCTTAAACTGAAAAGACTCAGCTCTTTTAAATCTTTCCTAAAAATTAATCACCCTAGCCACTCTTCTCTGGGCTTTTTCTAGCTCTGCTATGTCCTTTTTGTAGCCTGGAGACCAAAACTGCACACAATACTCCAGATGAGGCCTCAACAGTGCGTAATAAAGTATGAGCATAACCTCATACACATCAAGGTGTTATATAACCTAACATTCTGTTAGCCCTCTTAATGGCTTGTGAAAACTGTCTTGGATGTTGATAGTGTCAAGTCCACTATGAGGTCTAAATTCTACTCCTAAGGTGTACTTTCAAGTTTCGGACCTCCCATTGTGCATTCAAACCTAACATTTTTACTTCCTGTGTGTAAAACTTTACATTAATTTACATTAGATTTCATCTGCCACAAATCTGCCCAAGCCTGTATGCTGTCCAAGTCCCTCTGTAATGATTCAACAGATTCCAGATTATCTGCCAATCCACCTAGATTAGTATCATCTGCAAATGTAACCATCTTGTTACGTATATTCCTATACAATTCATTTATTTATAAATTAAAAATAGCAATAGCTCTAGCACTGACCCCTGTAGAACACCACTCTTAACGTTAGCCAATTCTGATAGGGTCCCTTGCACCATAACCCTCTGCTTGCTGTGTCTGAGCCAATTCTGCACCCATGTACACACCACACCCAGAACTCCACTTTTTTAGACTGAAGCCCAGCCTGTCATGTGACACCTTATCAAATGCTTTCAGAAATTCAAGATAAATAATATCACATGCTACACTTTGATCATATCCTTTTGTTGCTTCCTCATAGAACTCCAGCAGGTTAGTAAAACACCCCCTTCCTCTTCTGAACACATGCTAACTGTTCAATAAAACTCCTGTTCACGTGTTGCTCAATCTTACCCTTAATAATTTACCTTTGATGCACGTTCAATTTACTAATCTATAGTTGCATTAATCTGCCTGGTCACCCGTTTTATAGAATAAGATAATATTTGCCATTTTACTGCCCCTTGGAATTTTTCCAGTGCACAGCGATTTCCTACTTCCTACCAGCTGTGGCTTTAACTGGTCAGTGGTAAAAAAAATAAATAAATAAAAAACACACAAACACATACACAGAACTTGCCAGAAGGAACATGGAAAAAACTGAAGTCAGCAAGAAGGTGGTTCTAAAGTCTGATGAGAATAGAACTGAGCTTTCTAGCCATCAAACTAAACACTATATTTGGAGTAAGCCAAACATTACACATTATCAAAACCACACCTGAAAGGCCTGCGAGGGTAAAAAAGAATGCAGCAAAATAAAGGGAAATCCTGGACTAGACTATGATGCAGTCTGCAATAAACCTGCACCATGGAAAGAGATTTGCATTCCACCAAGACAACTACCCCAAGCAAAAAACTAATGCTACACAGGAATGGCTTAAAAACAGCAATGTATGTCCTGGAGTGACCGAGTTAGAAAGTCAAGATCTCAATTCAAATGAGAATTTGTGGCTTGGAAAAAAGGCAGTTCACAGACGAACTCCATACAACCTGACAGAGGCTGAGCTGTTTTGTAAAGAAGTGTGGGGAACAATGGTAGTGTCCAGATGTGCGAAGCTGACAGAGACCTATGCACACAGACTCAAAGCTGTCATGGCTGACACAGATGCATCTACTACATACTGACTTGAAAGGGATGAATAATTATGTGATCAATCATTTTGTGTTTTGTATTTATAATTAATTTAGAACAGTCTCACTTTGACATTAAAAAGTTTTTCTGTTGCTCAGTGTGTAAAAAAAAAAAAAAAAAATGAGTCAAATAAAATTAAATTAAACAGAGCTGATATACTCCAAACTAGTTGTTAATCCCAAAGTCATGAAATCAATAGGATATACAAGGAAATCTGGCTGGTCCTGCTGAGCTTGCTGCCCTTTGGTGGTGAAGTGGAAATATATCCTATTGCGTGGTATGATACTCAACACAGACTCACCTCAATTCAGTTCTGATTGAAAGACTTTTTTTTTTTTTTTAAATCAAAATTCTAGCTGGGCATTATTACCACAAAGCACTTTAACAGCTCATATGTAGTATAAGATTATGATGCAGTTTTACTGGGATCACAAAGAACAAAAAGTGGTTAAGGTAAAGCACCTCATCAATGGCTGACTCCTCAATAAGACGTGGAGCCTCAGCTGACAGCAGCCCATGAGTAGCCATTACATAGATTTTGTAGGCACCTCGTTCCTTCAGGATTTCTGCAGCTGCCACAAAATCCTCCACATCATCTACTATATCATCCTGGAAAATGGTTACACATGAAACATTAGTAGGAGACAAGATAAATACAACATGCAAGTGGATGTGCCTGAAACTTAGTTATATTTCTAAATACACTCACCACGAGGATTGCAATTCTGCCTCCAACATCCCCTACAACGGTTATTGGTGGCTTCTCTTTGGCCATCAGTACTAGAGAGTAAGAAGAAACAATAAAGATTACTGAATTCAAACTAAAAAATAGTCCTTTATGATGACAAGCATTACTTCAGTTATATTTACTCTAACATTCACAAAATGATACAATAACCTTCTATTGTGTGAACTGAAGATTTGGCTGGTGTCTGAAGATGAAACAGAACCTGCCCAACATTTCACATATTTTACCTACTAAACATTCACTGAATATTTAAAAATCAATGCACACATTCGAACATTACACCCAAAACAGCCAAGGCCCATATGCATTTTATTTAACCCAAAGAGCCCCAGCTCCACTTTTCATTGGCAGAACAGACAGATCATACAAGGCAACTCCAAGCCGTGGTGGACAGTTGTGCTCTTTACAGAGGGTGGAGAGTTCCTTCCATCAGCCATGTCAGACTCTGCACACTGGGCTTCACCATGTAGCACTGCCAGTCCTAAACGAAGCCTCTCTGCGTATGACTGGGCCCTAAAGAACGTAACATGGTAAGACAAGTAACTTCTCTGGTGATCACCTGCTACACTAGCATTTTATGTAAAAAAAAAAAACAAAAAACCCACAGGAAAGACTCACCTTTTAGCTGCTGATGGAGATTTAGCTACAATAATTGCATTTCGATAATCTGGTATCTAAGGGAATAAAACACAATAGGGTCAAACCCTGAAGAAATCATCCCTCTCTCTGAGGCACATTAGAGGCCTCAGTCCTCAAGATTCTATTGCTCACCTTACCTGGCCTATTTCTGTTGCTCTCTGCACAACTGTTAGCAGCTTGCTTGCAAGCCTCTCTAGTTGGGCACGCTAGCCATTGCAGGGGTCACTGCTATATAGTCGATGTAGCCTCTGGATACGGCAGGCCCGGGAAGCAATAACTGCATCCACAGAAGCTTTTCTAACTGAACTCTCTGGTCAGCAAAAATAAACATGACGATACAACAGCAGGCTAGAGCAGCTGTTTTGTATCGTGACTGCACTTGGTGAGTGCTCAGTTACAACAGACCTCCTTAGATTTGCACACACATCCCAACTCACTCTACCTCCTCCTGGATGTACTGCAGCAGGAAAGGTGATGCTCGCAAGTTGTCCACTGGAAAGGTAAAGAAGCCTTGGATTTCCTTCTGGTGTAGATCCATTGTAATGATGTGGGTCAGACCTGGACAGAGAAAAAGCACATAAGATCAGAAAAAAGTCCTAGAAGCTGGGGGCAGCAGCTCATACAAATCAAGAGGCTAATTCATTTGAACTACAAAAGCAAGAAAGATAAAAATCAACAGATGAAAAATGTTTTATTTCCAACAGACAATTAGGAAGAATCACCTTCACAGAACAGCATTAGTACAGCAACAGCATTTTGTTTCCAACTATAGCTTAATTATAAGATATATAGAAGAATTAAAAAATGCAGTGTCATCCTACCCTATGCAAGTCCAGAACAAAAAAGAGCAATACAATGACACAATATCCCAAAGTAAGTATGGACCACCTATTGATTGATAGCCACGGTACACACACATTATTTGACCTGCATAGCACTTCTCTGAAGTGGAAGGTCAAAAATGCAAGCTACTTATAATCTGTATGAAAAGATACCTTTGGGTTAATAGGAGGGGTACGATGAAAAATAAGTAAATAAAATGGCCAAGGGTCGTATGCCCTAGGACAAGCTATAAATGGCACCCTGCAACTCTTTAGTTTGAGTGTAATCATAACTGCCAGACCTGTACATAGAAACCTGGAGACATGAGAGAAGAGCCAGACCTGAGAAGAGATAAATATGGAGGGTCTGGATAAAAATAGTGATTTTAGAATCTGAGAAAGTCTACAGCGACGCTTGATTTCTTATAGTAACGTTTATTTAAAAGACTGTCTCAGATAAATACATGCTTGAGAGGTGTCATTTCAGATTACACTTAGGACTTGGTCTATTTTAGCAGGCTTTATTATTTTTTCCTTTTTCATTCATTGGTTTTCTAATTAAAAAAAAAAAAAAAAACACTTGTTCCCTATTTTAAATGCCAGCATACAAGGTAGTGTATGATGATGGTGACAGTGTAGTTAAAATCTTACCCAAGTAACTCAATTTAAGTTACTTAACTAAATTGATAAGCTTAACATAATGACAAAATTCAATAAAACTGAATTATAATGATTATCCTTAAATATTTACCCATGATTCCTACTTACTGCATCCTTGCTTATGTCCACAAATAATGCAATAAAACTATCCAACCAATTTAGACTCTCGAGTTTTTCCTGTGGAAGTCGGACTATGGAGAACTTATTTAGAATGTGAACAGTGTACTGTATGTCAGAAATGGTGGTAAACAGTGGAGAACAATATTTGCAAAGTTTTAATGTAAACCCATTTTGGAGATAATTATAATTTGAATTAAATGAGACCTTTGCATTTGAGACCTTCATGCCTGTTGCTGTTTTGATTGTTTAATTTTATTTTGCCGTATCTATGTGTCCTATGATAAGCCAGTTTGAGGGTTATTTTTATTTATGTTACAGCCTATGATTTTATTCCACCCTTCACACCCCTAGGGTGTAGGTCAACAGACATTAAAATAAAACAATAAAATCAGATTAATGGAAATTCAGACAGCTATATTGAGTCCAAGTGTTTGCAAACCAGAGTCTGTATTGTAAAAAAAAATAAAATAAAATAAATAAATAAATAAAATATTGCTTCCCAAATTGTGCCACAAAAAACAGAAAACTGAATTGGACTGACACCATTACAAGTAAATGAAGCACTGACACTTATGTGGACATCACCTTCAAAAGGCCCCACCAAAGGCCTGCTCTGGTTTAATGCTATACCTTCAGTTTGGAGTTATGTACTATCCATTCAAATGATAACAGCCACACATGGACGTTTTTCACCATTTCACCTTGGGTATTCGGGCAGACATAAGCCTCACTTAGTACACCTGTGTCCTTCAATATCTGAAATGTACACCATGCCCAGTTTATGTTTAAGTTATAGGAGAATTTTATGACCTTTCTGTAATTTTACTGTGCAGGTAGGAGTCGGCGGCATGGTCAAAAATTCATATCATGGTAGAATTAAAAAGTTAGATTTTTTTTTAGTACATAACATTATAAATGTATTTGTATATACTTTTGAGGTTGAAACTTATTTTTAAAGATATCAGTAAAACATTTTTGATTAATGCAGTTACTATAGTAATTAAGGTAATTAACATAGGCGTGTCTTTTCTCTGTCAAAACGCTCTGCTACTCAAATAGATTCAACCGCAGGTATTTACCTCTCTTAAAATGATAAAAGTACAGATTCCCCCCCACTCCCTCCCTCCTTAATTCTCTCCTGCTCTCAAGCAGACAGAGCACTAGAAATGGCTGCTTCCTACCCCATCTTCCCGTTCTCATCCACTGACTAATCCTGTTGAACAGAATAACGCTTTGGGCAAGATTCTTCAAGAGGTGGACTCAATTATGACAAACAGTTCACATTCAAGTCTATACACAAAGACATTACTGTTAAGACCCTAATATACCAACATAACATCACATACGTTTCCTTTTGAATGCAAGTTGGATTTATGCTTACAACTATTAGCAATTTTTTCACCCATTTGTAGCAAACTGGTAAAATTGCTTTCTCAAAATGCACACCAGAAGAATTTTATCTGGCATGCCAGACTTACTGTTGTATCACCCACTACTACATACAAGTGACCGTGTCTTAGGGCTGGACGATAGGGACCAAAAAATCATATCTTGATATTTTTTAGCTGAATGATGATATACATCGATATTTTTTTTTCCCCATAAAGTAATAACAAAAAGGCAATTCTGAGTCAAAGCCACAAAAAGTCTCAAATGTCACACAGGCACTTTTACTAACATACAGCTGTAGATGTACATGGGAAATGGCTCAAAAGTAAACTACTAACATATATTAAATACTAATGCTACTTGAATAAAATAAAATGTTCTTTTCCTGCATAACAAAAGACTCATAGCTGTGCAATTAAGAAAATGTAAACAGAAAAGATACATAGTAAAAATAACCACAAAATAACCACACTTTGGTGAATTTCCCCTTGGGATTAATAAAGTATCTATCTATCTATCTATCTAACCAAAGGCCAAGTTGCTCTTTAAAAAGTGGGTTTCCATTGAAGTAGAGAGTTCTTTCTTTACCAAAGTTTTTCATCCTGTGTGTAGTCCTGTACAAACCCTACGACTATGTGCAAATAAAAAAACATGTAACAACTGGCAAAACAAAAGTGACATCTTTCTTACACAGGAAAAATGGCCTGGGTGATGTGGGCATCATCCATACCATGTCCTGTAACACACAAAATAAAAACGTTTATAATCACTTTCATTTTTATGTAAAGAGGCAGATCACTCAAAGGCAAAGTAACATCCATCTGTGTTTAGTAGGGATGTAAAAGATTTAACTGTGTGAAAACTGTGTTGCGTAATGTGTAACCTACAAATTGTTTTAGTTAAAACATTTTGGTAAAATCACCAGCTAATGCGTGAAACAGATATATATTTTTAGACCTTTTCAATCTCAAACACTTCTGAATTTAAAATGCATCCCTGTCTCTTCTTATGCAGAGTGGTGGCTCTGGTGGTAAGGATTTGCTGGCGGTCACCTGTTCAAATCCTGTAACCACTGGAACACTTCTTTGGGTACATGAGCAACACCCTTAACTGCAATTGCTTCATCCTGGGTATGATGTTATCCTGCATCCGGCCCTGCAGCTTGCCAGGAAAATTTGGGGATTGGTGGCAGAACTGACATTCCAGCCGCCGTAAAAACCTTCATGCAGCTCCACATGTTCCATTTCATGCATGATAGGTACGGCCACGCACTGTATAGCTCCCCTTCCCTTTCCTGTCTCTTCCCAGCTGGGGCTCTCATTCAGTGTCCTAATCCTTAGTCTAACACACACACACACACACTACAATAGGGCTGATAGTTTATGTAACAGTTTCAATTTCATAAGTGGTAGCTGTATAAGTTTAAACATTTCAAATAGATTATCTTGTGGTTAATAGGCATATTCAGCTCTGTAAGTGGTTCTATAAAACTTTTTATTTAACTCTTTTAGGGTGGACAGAGGGTGAAAAAAAGCTACAAATGTAGATAAAACTCACCATCACGTTATATAGGTAGACCCTCTTTGCTTGGAGGACTGTTAGACTCGTTGACTTAATGTCAAATCCCTGTGTGTTTGTGCACGAGTAGCATAGAGTAAACAACGTCTAGAATGGCATCGACATCGGGCAAGAGTGGAGCGAATGTGCAAAGCAAAATACTCAGTGGATGACATTTTGTGAATATTTTATTATTTTGAATTGGACTCTGACTTGTTGGAAATCATCTGGAGATCAAGATCTGAAACGAAAGTGAGGTACTAGCATCACCTGATCAATCCCCAGCTTATGTGCCCAGCCACTGGCAGATGTCTAACATCCAGCGACAGCACACTGCATGCAGCAATAAATGTTTGCTGTTGATTTATGTGAGAAACTATTGCTTTGTGTGCTTTTTAGAAACCTCAGTTGTTTGGAAAAATATTCAGCCCTGGGAGAAAAGGGAAAAAAATAAGTGATATGACAAGCTACTGCTTTAGTAATGCTGTCCCACTTTTCACTTTTTCTCTCATAAAGGCACAGCACAGGTATATCAGTTTTGTCACATGGTTTGTAACGGGCAGCAGGCTGGGAAGGCTTCACGGTCTGAGCTGCAGCATGCATTTTCACACACTCTTTTGTACTGCACTTTGACGCCTTTGTAAATGGTGGAAAAAATTAGTAGTCTGAATCTTTTGTTGCGACTTGTTTTCTGCATTCTGTACAGAATACATGTACATACATTGCTGCTCAACTGACACTTTGAACCTGAACCATCTCCAAATAACTGAGCCATTGTTTCTTTTTACCAACCACCTCTTCTTTGATAGCTTCCTTTGTGTCTTTCTGTCTCCATCCTGTCGCTGCCTGCAGGACTTACCGAGTGAAGCGGTGGGGGAGGGATGAGTTGTGTTCAAAGAGGGAAAGAGGTGAGGCTGGGTGAAGTTGTGCGAGAGACAACCAAGAAGAAGAGAAAGGCGAGCTGACGGTTGTAAGAGAAAAATTTTAACACAACATAGACTTGATATAAATGATATTGTCTCATCCCATATCTCATATGAGAATATGTCGACATTTTTTAAAAATTTGATATATTGCCCAGCCTTACCGTGTCTTTTTCCAAAAAAAAAAAAAAAAATCACATAATGCAGACACAATCACTTTTGAAAATCTTCCCATAACAATACGAAGACCATAAAAACTCATTATGTTTGTAAGCCACTTCTTAAATGTATGGATTTCAATTTTTTGCTGTAGTAAACCTGTACAAAAGATCAATATTCTTCTTGTCAGGATAAATATTCTGCTTTTAGTCACCACTTTTGAGTGAGAATACAACTTTCTGAAAAGAGTATCTGTAAATCAGCCAATTTATGATGTGAAATGTGTGCGACTTTGCCCTCCCCCGACTAAAACTGTGCCAGTCTCTGACTGGATGTGTAGAATTTACACCTGACCCAGGTAAAGGAAGTCAGGAGTCAGTGAAAAGTAAGATGCACTTATACAGGGTGTGCCAAAAAGAAGCACCACATTTTTCAAGGTCTTTGTGCAAGGTAGAGGCAGCCGACTGGGTGGGGGTTCTTTGATAGGCGATCCCTTGTAGTTTTCAGTTGGCAACACGGCTTGGTCTGTTGCGCACCCAGCTTTCACTGTTGAAGCAGTCTTAAAAAAAACAACAAATCCATCATCACTATGCGCCACGCCTTTCAAACGTACTTCAGCATTCCTCCTAACGGTGACATCCCAAATCGGAAAACAATTCTTCAGTGGGCGATTAAATTTAGACACACATGTACAACATTGAACAGAAAATCCTCAGGCCATCCTCGGACTGTATGAACACCTGAAAACATCCAAGCTGTAAGGGCATCAACTTTGCAGTCTCCTAGACGTTCAGCATACAAACATGCTTCTGCCTTTGGCATTTCCAACATGCCTTTGAGAAAGATTTTGCACAAAGACCTTAATTTCCACCCATACAAAATGAAGGTAGAGAGTTGTGAGCAAACATTCTGCAAACTGTTCTTCGTGACGCCATTCTCATGTGCAGCGATGAGGCATATTTCCATTTAAATGGTTGTGTAAATAAGCAAAACTTTCGCTATTGGGTTGAAACCAACTACAGACCCCTGCACAGTGAGTCTGTTACAGTTTGGTGTGCCGTTGCAGAATTTGGCATTGTAGGCCCTTACTTTTTTGAGGACGGGGGAGCAATGGACACTGTCACTTTAGAACGTTACATTAAAATGCTAGAGAAATTTTTGCGACCCCAACTGGAAGAAATGGATGTGGGCGATGCCTAGTTTCAACAGGATGGAGCAACAGCTCATACGGCGCAGAAATAAATGCAAGTTTTATGGGAGGTGTTTCCGGGGAAACTGATCTCACTGCATGGCAATGCTGGGTGGTCTTCACATTCCCCTGATCTCTGTTCCATGTGATTTCTTCTTGTGGGGCTATTTAACTCAAAGGTATATCACCGTCCTCAAAATCCTGAAGCCCTTGAGGACACTATTCGCCATGAAATCGACACTATTCCCCTTGAAATGGCTGAACAAGTCATGTGAGCGCTCAGAAATCGTCTTTAAGAGTGTATTGCTAATGATGGCCACCACCTTGAAGGCTTCATTTTTAAAACACTGTGAAAAAAAAAATCTATTTTATATACCCTTCCTTGTGTTGTAATGAAATTTATTACAAGGTGGACTCAATTGTGCTTTACATGATGAAGAAAGAGAAAAAAGACAAAATAAATCATTAAAATTAGGGAACACTAATTAACATAGAATAAAAGTAAGATCCAGGGAGGACAGAAGAAAAAAGAAAAAAAAACAAAAAAAAAAAAAACACACACAACAACTCCAGACGGCTGGAGAAAAATAGTCACCCCAAAATATCCACATGGTACACAATTAGGTAAAATAAATAAATAATAAAACAGGCTCACACAATCTGTTCTTCAAACTATGCAATGCTATTGCAGATAATCAATATGAAAAAATGTTACTCAAATAAGTTGTCCTTTCCATTTGCCATTACTTCTGCACAATCATTACAATTTGCACATGATTGTGTCAATTAATTCCAGATACAAGTTATCAAGAACACACACACATACACACACCTACCACACTTACCAGCCTTTGCCAACATGGATGCCAGAAGTTTGCAGACAATAGAACCTCGCTTCCTCATCTTGCACTGCTTGCTGTAAGGGAAATAAGGAATGACCCCAATAATGTTTCGTGCGCAGGAGGTCTTGAGAGCATAGGCCATGACCAGCAACTCCATTACTGCTGTGTTTACATCTCTGGAGAAACCAAAAATAGAAGATCATTAAATGTTTTGTGAGATGCAGGGAGTTAATGGTGCTGGGTCACCTATAAGGTTCATCTGCTTACCGGGGAATTGTCTGGATGATGAAGATGTCTTGGCCTCGCACCGACTCTTTAATCTCTACACGTGTCTCTAAAAGAAGCAATAAAGAGACCGTACTCAACAACTACATACAATATACTGTCAGACTGCCAGAATTTCTCAAGATATTGTTCATCAAGGATGTCAAACTCTGATCTTGAACTGCCCCAAGGGCTGCAAGTTTTTGTTCCAACGACTTTTATAGTTAGTAACTGTATAGAAGTGCTACATAAATATAAAATGTTTTTGTGCTTAGTGTATAAATGATGTTTGTAGTTTCCCTTTTGCATGTATATGAACGTGAGTGTATATGGAAAGGCCATTTCCCATTAACAGAAGATGGAATGGGACAGCAGTACTTACAGCATATTCCTCTGTTCCAGTCATTTGGATTTAAAAAACAATCTGGCAAAGCATGGTTTCCCAATTCTATCCACTGACTAACTCAACAACATTTGGAACCACTTTCCAACATCCAGACATCAGTGACTGCCTCAGGAATTTACAATCATTCATCTTGTGTTGCTTCATATTTCATCTCAAGCAGTCCATAAGATAGCCACCTGAACTATCATTTCAGACAGCGGTGTTGCAGCTTTCTGCATATTTACAACATGCACAGTGAGATCATTCCGATCACTTTTCTTAGGGAATATGCCATTAGACTTTCGTTTTCAAACAGTTGCAAACAGTTCGGTTAAAGACTGGTTTGTGTCAGCTTTACAAACAAATCCACGTATAACTGTTAACTGTATAAAAAACTGGGTGGTCTTTTTTGCACATCAGTTGTGTACTTTGTGATTTATTCAAATCTTCCTCTTTTATAAAGGATGCTACAATATATTCCATATTTTCTACTTTCATTCTGTCAATTGAGGTTTTTTTTGGCAGGTGATTGGGAGGACTGGATGATAAGAACATACAGTAGCTTAGATTTATGTTGGGACTGGGCAGTGTGGAGACTCATTCACATTGCATTTTAAATGAGCTGTAGAAACCTATTACTGTTCCCAATTTATAAAAACTTCATTTGCCTTAATTTTAAATTGTCTTACTTTTTAAGATTCAGAAGCTTCAATTTTACTTTTTTCCTTAACCAGCAGCCAAACAAGAATCTGCAAAGTGAGCCAACAGCTAACTTATACTCTCACACTGCAATTCCATAGGGCCACTACTTTCAATCCAACCAATTTCTTAAATAGACGTCAATTCTTGGTGTTAATGAAGCAGATTAATTAATGCTTACTGTGTGCTGTCATGCTGCCACACCAGACATTTCTGCCTTATTTCCTTTTTTTCCCCCTTTTAAAGCAAAATATTTTGCAGACCAGAGCAGGTAAATATTTCTCAGAATTTTGCTTTTTATTTCTAAAATGAAACAATTTAGGATTCTGGATCTTAAAAAAGCAATTCATATAAATTAAGCCAAAAGACAGGTTCCATTAGCTGCACTAATTGGTTAATGTTTAAAGGAGTGACTAGAAATGAAACTCTGTATCTCTGTGGACATCCAGGGTTAGAATTTGACATAGGTAACCCCAGGTAATAAACATGCTCAATCAGCCTTCTCCATGCAAGTCAGCCTATTCTTTAAGTGCCATTACACTGTTCTAACTCACTAAATGGACAGTTCTAATGGCTTTAAAATTACCATCTGGAGTGAATTCCTTGCAATATATTTAACACCTTCTTTGAAAGGCAACACTGTGTGTTGTTCACATGCTATTCTGATATTTCACACTACAAAACAGATCTTTGTAAATCAGGTGCCTTACTTTGGCTTCACTCAGCAGTTAGCAGATGCTGATGGGCCAGTAAGCAAGTCAAGCGTGAACACAGAGACTCCAAGAGCCACAAATAGAACCATATGTACTGTACCAAACCTCTTAAACAGCATCTAGTATCACACTCAATTTAGGCTCCACCAGCTCAAGGAGACTTGGATAATACTGAAGAAAGCAGATAAAATAATTTAAAAGACAATGTTTATCAAGGCCTGTCAAAACTCTTTTTAAGGAAAGGATGCAAATGCAAGATTCATATTACTTGCATCCCAGTATGCTCAAATTTAAACTTATTAACAATTGACAGGACTTGTCAGCCTGTAAAAAACTAGGTATCAAATTAAAATCAATTCAGTAAAAATATTATTTTTCTTGCTTTTTTTTTTTTAAAAACAGAAAAAAAATTCTCATTTTGTTACAGTCATATGAAAAAGGTTGGGAACCCCTCTCAGCCTGCATAATAATTCTCCTTTCAACAAAAAAAGATAACAGTGGTATGTCTTTCATTTCCTAGGAACA